>WXVQ01000216.1:0-33696 GCA_013372465.1 Nitzschia sp. Nitz4
GAAAAACATCAAGAAGGTATGCTCATTTGCACTTCAGTACATTGATGAAGCAGTACATCCGAATGAGTCTGGCAAAAGCCCACAAAATGATATTGCAACTTGTCCCATTGTCTTACCGCAGATTACCTTTGGAATGTTCACCAACTACTTGATGGAACGCAAAAAATGGAACAAAAAGCTAAATTGTTCTGAGAAACTGTCAAGATCGGCCTACAATGGTTGTAAGAGTGCCCTGATGTTTCTATTTTCAGAGTCAGGGCAAGAGATGGATTCAGCGATGAAAAATGAACTGAACATATTCATGAAGGCTTTGAAAAAGCAGCTTGCAACTGAGAAAAAGGAAAGTGGAACCAGTATGGATGAAGGAAAGCGGCCTATGAGTTTTGAGGTTTACAAACTATTGGCTGAAACAATGTTTCGGAGCAACACAAGTGATTCATTGTTTGCACACACATTTCTTGTTCTTGAGTGGAATCTCATGTCACGAGCTCACATGATTGCAGAAATGAGCAGTATTCATATTGAATGGAAGCAAGACTGTCTAATTTTCTTTTTTGGCAAATCAAAAACAAACCAAGAGGGAGAAGATGCAGAACGACCATTCCATGTATATTCCAATCCACTGAATCCTGCAATCTGCCCCGTGCGGGCACTTGCGACCTATTTGGCTGCATATTCTGATGTTTTGAAAGGGGGTCGCCTGCTCTTCCCCGGAAGCTTTCAGTACAATCGATTCATGAAGTGCATGGGAGAAACAATTGAAAAACACCCTGGCATTCGAGCTCTTGGAGTGACAAGTGGTATGCTTGGCTCGCATTCAGCAAGGAAAGGTGCAATAACACTTGTGACCACTGGATGCATTATCTCACCACCAATGGCTGCAACTTGCATTCGTGCAGGCTGGTCTATGGGACAAGTCAAAGATCGCTATATTCATTATGAAAAGGCAGGGGATCAATTTGTTGGTCGTTCTGTGACAGGCATATCGTCATTGAACTATGATTTCGCAGTGAGCCCTGCATATTGGGATTGGACAGATACAACTGATCAAGGTGCTGCTGGTATTGCATTGGTAAAACATATCCTGTCAAGCACAATTGCATGCCAAGACCAAGTTGCCGCTCCAACATTCTATTTGCTACAGTTCTTGTTAGCGGCAGTGGTATGTCATCGTGACTACCTGGATAAGAACTTGCACGTGTCAAATCCATTTCTGGGAAGTCCAGCATACATGGCCGTTTGTGAACACTTTGACCAACTAAAGATGTATGCAACAACAAAATTCCCATGGGAAGCAACGGCATTTACACCTCTCCCAACAGGGATTCCACCTCATGTGTTGTTACTGAACAAGCTCGAGGCAATGGAACAAAACATCGAAAAACAAGCAGAAATGGTGTGTGGCAGAGTTTCAACCATTTTAGAAGAGCAATTGGACAAACGCAATGTTGGAGGACCAGAATATGAGTTCAAGAAGCATTTTGAGGAGATATCAAAATCCCACTTTGATAAAATGAAGGAGTTGATGATGCAATGTTTCGCAAAGGAACCAACTGGTGACGATTCACAGTTTTCCGATGGTTTTGGCATCTGCTGTGATGAAATTGATGCTAACAATGTATTGCAAAGTCCTGTGAAACCAGTGGCACTCCAAGCAAAAAGACCACAACGAGTATCATTGTGCTGGGCAAATTGTGTTGGTGGAAAACTCCGGCTTCTTCCAGAAGACTATAAGTTTCCAACTTTGACACTTCAAAACTTGATTGTGTTTTGGTATTGTGGTGATTCATCAAAGAAAGATATTCCACCATACAGACTGGTCCGAGGAACAACTGACTTGAAGACAAAATCATCAAGGGTCCAGCTTTCTCAAATGAAAAAGCTGATGTTCCATGTGGAACGGGCGACAGACCTTGCCAATATGAGGGATGATTTGATAGTGAAACCACCGAAGATGTGGACAAGGCAAAACTGTATGAAACTGTATGATGCAGTGAAACATTTCTTCCGATTTCCACCGGGAAAGGGGCAAAAGCAGCGCCGGTATGATCAAATGGCATGGAAAACCTACTTCAACATCCTGATGAAGCGAAATGGAAGACTTTTTGGAGAAAAGGATGGAGAAACAGCAATGTAGGGGGAATTTCATGGGTGGTAGATTGACCAGTTGGTGGGGAAGTGTAGTCTATTACTTGATAGATCTATTAGTAGCAACAAACAAGCAAAATGGCTCATTCGGACCCTCATATCTTGTGAAGTAGCGGTTTTAGAGCTTGGAAACTTGGCAGAGTTGTTGAGGGGCTTCGGTAGCAGAGGATCACTGAGTTGTGTTGTGTGAGCTCTGATATATCAGCGCTGGTGTTGACGGAATAATTTTTGTAAGGTCTGTTGTTTTGCAGATCTGAAAAATAGAAAACAAGTGGGTTAGGGAAACTTCTGAACTCCCAAAATTCAGCCAAACACTCTATGAGTGTCGGTGAATGAATTCATTGTTATGCACTATGCCGAAGATAGGGGGTGTGAAAAGAGGTGTAGTGTGTGAAATTAAAAAACTACTATGTTATTTGCTAGGCTGTTTTGGATGACCCATATCTTGGGAAGATCTCCCAAGATTCGTGCACTTTCACTTCGGATATCTTCTCCTCTGGCAGAAGAAGTATCTTGCCAAGTTTGGTGCGAATTTAGATCTTCCTTGGCATCCTATTGGAGGAGACTTCTAACCCATTTGGGTACTCTCGGAAGGAGTGTCTGTCCTTCCATCCTAAGGTACGAACCTATAGGACTACCAATGGTAGGTATAACATCGTATTGCCTTTTTCTAGCTTGAAGTGCCCTTACTACCAAGGACCCCTCTAGTATCATGAGACAGTATACTGCACCTGTGTACCATGACCGAACACTGGATAAAAAAAACGCGGTGGCTACGTACATTTCTACGTAATTTGGCCCTGTACCGAACAGCAGGTATCGAATTCACGGTGGCTACGTACATTTCTACGTAATTTGGCCTGTGTACCATGTACCGAACAGCAGGTAACAAAAATTACCCAGAGTTCATTTATAGGTAAATGGCGATAAAAAGGATTGGCTGGCGACTTGATATGAATGACTCAACGGACTCACTGTCCGTCGGCAGATCTCGAAACCGCAAGCCGATGCTCGAAGCACGCTAGCATGTAAATTTTGTGCCCCTCATCCCTTCTCTGAGTCCTGTTGATTGTTTGCTTTGGTGGATTCAGGAAAGTTCTGAACACTTTCTTGAAACAGAAGAATTCATCCATGGTCATCAAACTTGATTTTGCGAAAAAGCAAAAAAATGAGATTCCAACCAATTGGAAGGAGGCCCTGCCTCAGCCTAATGAAGATAGATTCATTACTGTAATGTGCGGGAATAGTAGTCTTTACTGGGCAGTGCATTCAGGCCGCAGTGATCACTTCCAACCAGGATTGTTTTGGAAGTAAGTGGTCATATCTATCTGTTGCTCTATTGTTCCAATTCCCTAATGCATTTTTCTACGTCTTCCACAGGACATGTGCTGTGAGTGAGGAAGATATGCAAGAGACTTCGGCATCTTCGGTTTTGGCTCGATACATACCCCCTCAAGCCCAGGAGATGATTTTTGGTCAAGGGGCACCAGCTACTAAGGACAGTGCCCTCCGAAAGTCTCAGAGTCGTCGGGCTCCCATCTTAACTGTTTACGTTTTGTCCACCAACCCAACCAACGAGGAGGGTGTCGCATTTCTCTTTTCTGAGCTGCCCCATCGTATGTTCCATGTCGAAAACTCAGACTTCTTTTCCAAAGAGCAGGGTTGTTATCAAACCTTGGGAGTTGATCGTGCTGCAAGTTTGTATGGGGGGTTCCAGCTTTGCAATAAAACAGCGACGCTTGTGGTCGACGGGGGAACAGCCTGGACATACACAGCTATTGACAGTAATGGCAAAATAATGGGTGGAGGAATTGCCCCTGGTGTCATGGCAAGGTTTCGTTCCCTTTCAGACTATTGTGGAAGACTACCCCTTGTCACTGTGGAGAGTTACATGAGCGTCTTTCGAAAAGCAGTGGAGACTAAGGAGTATCCTCCGACCTTCGCTACTGACACAGAAATGAACATGATCACATCTGTCTTTCAGGAGACAGCAGTAAGATGCCGTCACATGGTGCAAATGTTTCTAGCAGATTTGAAACAGAAGAGTGGCACGAACACCGTTCCACCTGCCGCAATTCTTGTAACGGGAGGAGATGCTCCTTTGATTACCGAGTTCTTGAGAAAGGATTGTGAGATGTTCCCTTTTTTGCCAGAGGTTCCAGCTGCTGGTGAAAATTTGAAAATCGAGCAAGCCAAACACCTTTCACATTTTGGATTCTCCAATCTACTCGTTGGCAAGGCTGAAAGTGCTAAACCTCCCACACCGGAAGATGAATTGCGAATGAAATTGTCTGGACAACGGGTTGCCAAGGGTTTTGATGCTGCCGATGTCGATGGTGACTTCATTTATCGTGGCTACGTCCTATCTGTTATCCAAGGCAAGGATTTGGATCACGATTCATTCATTGTTCGATATGACGACGGTGATCAAGACTACATGAAGATTGATGAATTGCACGGTACGTACAGTGACCTATGTTGGCGTTGCCTTATATCAGCTTCTAGAGTACCAA
Source organism: Nitzschia sp. Nitz4 (assembly GCA_013372465.1). NCBI lineage: Eukaryota > Bacillariophyta > Bacillariophyceae > Bacillariales > Bacillariaceae > Nitzschia > Nitzschia sp. Nitz4. Next base: position 4,662 of record WXVQ01000216.1, read on the forward strand.
CGGATTTGTACCCTGAACTTTTCGCAGATTGTTTGAAGCTATATCAAACTGTAGGAGAGAAGAAGGAAACTAGCGTGGTTCAGTTACCTGAAGTGGAGGTCACAAAGAAAAAGGCAATTGCGGGGGAGTTGGCGGATAAACTCGCCAAAGACAGTGTAGCTGTGCAGACAAGGATTAAAGAGGCAGAGGCGGCTCCCGTCCCACCTGTTGCTGTTGCTGCGGAAAAACGTCCCTTGGTTCCTAGTGTTGTGGAACCGCCAAAGACAAAAAAGGCAAGGCGATCCTCACCAAAAGAGAAACAAGCCTCGTATATTAACCAGCGTGTTGCCAAACATTTTCCTGCACCAAACTCAAGCGGTGTCTTGGAAGATGAGCTGTACTTCGGAACAGTGTCAGAGTTCAAAGCTGGCTATTGGCATATTGTGTATGACGATGATGTAAGTACGAGTACGCCCGCGTCTGTTTTCAATGTGCATTGTGACTAATTGTCTTCTGCAGGATGAAGAGGATTTCGATGAGACTGAATTGAAGACAGCAATTCTTCTGTATGACCAACACAGACAGGAAGACCCGAAGGCCAAACCTGATGCTTAGATGCCATGTCATAGTGTCATCAAACCAAAGGGGTCAAGAATGGAGGGGTTGCTGAGTGGTAGGTGGATATGTGTCTCTGTCCCAAGTGGTTGATAAACTAAAATTCAGTACGACAGAAGTCTGTAGAGCGCGCTGGCTAGTACGGTACCTCGAAGTTCTAGTCATTGTGTACATGAGACATCTCGACGTCCGAGAGAGGGCGCTTGCGTTTCTCTTGTCCTTCATCATCCATGTCCATTCCTCCACGGGTTTCAGCCCGCATCAATCTGCGAAACTCCGCATATTGCAAAATCAGATGATCAATATCGGACCTGTCTGTCCCATCGCGCACACCCTGTACTTCCAGCTTAGAGTCAAACACAATTTGGGATGCTCGAGAAATTGACTTCTCTCTCTCATCCTTTGCATCAGGGGAAAAGGCAAACACCCGCGACTCGCTCAGATCATAAGCTGTGCCCAAAAATGATTTTAGACGAAGCAACAATATTTGTGCAGCAGCAACAAAGCACAGCGATTTGAAGGTTCCAATGTCGAACTGCTCGTCAAGCAGCACCGTTGCTTCCTTGGCATGACTGGGTACATGCCGCCTTGCAGCAATTTCTAGCAAATCTTCGTCATTGTTCGATTCATCAAGGGCGTCATCGTTTGACAATCCATAAGGTCGCAGGAAGGTCGAGAAACGATCAATGAGCTCTGGACCTCTGAATGCAAGGGAAGAGGTGATACCATACATGATGAAAAGCGGATCCGACGATACCTTGTATGGAAGATATGCAAGTATTTGTGCTGTAAACGAGAGAAGATCGAGATCAACAGGAAGAGAAAACGAAGCACTTTCCAATACAGGTTTTGGAATTTCGATGTCAAACCGGTGAAGTAGACTCGAAAAGAGACCTCTTCTTTGTTTTCGTAGATTTGCAAAGCAGGAAGTGTAGACACGCCCGAAAACACATTCTGTGTGACGAGTAGTTCCATTTTTCATTGTGATAAGTGCACTAACCTCAGTGTTCTCAGGGTATGTTGATTTCTGAAAAGCAAATGCTCGCTTGATACCTGCATATACACGCTGTCGCAGCATATCTGGCCGTTTGTCGCCTTCAATCATCAACAGTTTCAGAGCCAGAGATCGTATCCCTTCCTCTTCGACATCACCTTGCAAAGCAAGCAAGAACGGTACCGCTTCGTTCGGATTGACTTGCCCTTGTCGAAGAAGATGCCCAATCAGATCCAACGCGGCAAAGCGAAGTCTCCTGTCTTTGGCTTGCGAAAGCGAGAAGAGTCGATCGGCGTGACTGTTTAGAATGCTCCCAAACAATGTAGCATCGGCATCCTGGTCACCAGAAATCTTTTTCGAGAGTGTGATATTCTCCCGATTGTCCATCCGTTGCTTGGCTTCTCCACTTTCAACTCGCGCCTCTTCGGTCTGAAGCAAAGGTGTCAGTATTGCGCCAGATCAATATGGAACATACATGCAGGACTCTTACCAAAAGCATGTCACGCCAACAACTTAGGGATTCAAGTTGCAACACTGGTGAACTTTCTTCAGACATGACTTCGTCAATCAAGCCGTCTTGATCCATGTGCAACATTTCACGTGGATTGGCAATGAAAACACCGCACAAACCACGAAGAGCCGCACATTTTGTCCCTTCAGAGTTTTGCTCTAGGTACAGCAAGAACAGAGCTTTCGATGCACCTGCAATATTGTCAAACGTCAACGAATCCGCCGAGATTTCCTCGTCCTGGTCAATGTTTTCTGAACTCCCTTCATGGAAACGACAGATTGCCCCCAGGATACTCAAGGCCCTGTGAACATTGGACTTGACCTTTGCGGACAAACCATCCAACTCCTTTTCGTACTTGTGACGTTGAAGATACTTGAAAAAAGTTCTTCCGAGACCAATCAGGCGCGACCGGAACTGGCAATTCTCAGGACTGCTTGGGTGGTGGGCCAGGGCACTCAGGGCGTGAATGGCCGACAAGATGGTGTCTCGTCCAAACTTGTATGTAATATTTACCAAATCTTGCGGCAAAGGGGACTTGTCCAGTATTTCCAAATCATCGTGCTCTAGCCCCCGGGCAATACTAGAGAGTGTGTTGCACAATGAAGTCACAACAACGGACTCTTCTTCCATTGACAAATGATTGTCGGCCTTCAAGTATGGGAGAATTGTGTCCATGTGACGCTGTACGTTGCCAGGTGAAATGGGGGCAAAAACTCCAATTGTTCGCAAGACAGCTACGAGATCTAATGCCTTGGCGCCATTCTTTGCAGAGCGGCTCTCTTCTACGCGAAGTAGAATCTCGAAAAGAGCATCCACCATCATGCCCGATTGACCGTCAGTTAGAACCTTCCGACGTTTGCGCTGAGACGTCTTCTGTTGCTTCTCATCTCCAGAAGAAAGTAAGTCTCTCCAAAGTGTTGCCAAGTGATCACCAGTACCTGCGGCTTTGACAACTTCCACCATTTGCTCTGCAGCAACCTCAGATCTTAGTTGTAGCTTCCTCCTCTTGACAAGACGAAGGGTTGAACGTGTGTCACGTTTGGAGGCTGAGGAATCAGGGTCAATTGGGAGTACCCTTGGAGTGAAAGTGGGAGTCACTGGCATTCTTGGATCAACGGAGACCAGATCTTCAACTCTAGATGGTGAAATGCACTGACCAAAATCACTTGGTGACACTGGTACAGGTGATTCTTCGACAATTGTATAATCCTTATTGCTGAGCCAAATCTCAAGGAAAAGTTCATGGATAGCATCTCGCACGCCGTCGTCCTCCTTGGGATCGGCTGCTAGTCTCAGCATTTCACTACAGACTGCTGCACGACCACGAAAGGAGGGGTTTGTATCGAGGACATCCTGAATGACTTTTATTGTCTTTTTGCGAACACTCACACCAACATCGTTTAGACCCAGCATAAAAGCAGCTTGGAATCCATCGGCGACCTCGGGACACTTGACAACATACAGCCCAACTAGAGAAATAGCAGCTTCACGTACCGAGATCGCTTCATCGGAGAAACGCTTGGTGACTGCCTTTCGAATGAAGGGGTATGTCATCAGTTTCGGATCTGTGTCCGTTACCTAAAACATGATTGTTAGGACGCACCCTATGGTACAAACCATTTGCATGCAGGAACATACCTTTTCAAGTGTTTTCAACGCAAGCTTGCGAAGCAACGTCGATGCACGGTTCTCCATGAGTTGATTTACAAACAATCCAACCTGACTTCGATGAGACGTCAACAGATGGACCTGTGTGGCTGCCAAATGGACAACCATGCGACTTCTTCCCTCGTCTGAAAGACAGTGAAGCATCCCATTCAAAGAAGAACCGCCACTTTTCCCCATTTGCGACGATTCTCTAGGGTCCCAAATCTCTGTAAGATATTGCACAACGGACATGTGACCCAGCCCTTCGGGTGATTGAAGCGTTGAAGGCTCCACCGACAATGTTTCAATCCATTGTGCCAAATTGAATTCATATGCATCTCTTATGGACAAATGGCTTGATTTTCTGGCGGCGATGGACAAGTAATCAACCAACAGGCGTCGCATACAAAATGGCTCATCCACGACACTTGGTGAACATCCCAACTCGCCCAAGTTAGTGTTGCGATCCTTTTCAAAATCTACGACCCTCCCCAATTGGCACCCGTCACAGAACCATTCTTCCGGAGCAGTGTCTTGATCAATACCGATGCAGTTTGCGTGGTAGGAACCGTGACAGCGACTGCAAATGATACAGGACACATCTTCTAGGGCGGAAGAACAGTAGCACTGGTTGATGGGTCTGTTGGTGACACCAACAGTGCATGGACGAGACCGGACTGACCGCTCTCTGTGGAACTTCAGAATACTGGCTTCTGCTGCACATATTTTCCCCATGGCATCCAGAATAGTGCCTAGGTATGTATTCTCAGCATTGACCTTGGAAGCGGAGCACATGGCCAGTAGTTCCATACTAATCTTGTTGACAAGGGACAAAAGAATCATCTCGGCACCAGGGTTCTCAGGAACCAACAAGAGCAGGAGTAGGTCATCAATCAAATTAGCCAAAATGGGCCTGAACTCGGATGCTCCACCATCTTCCCCCTTTTTGGAGCATCGTTGCAACAATTGCGCAACAAACGAGTCCGTAAACGCTTGACACTCTCTGAGGCCTGAATTTACCGTCGGTTTCTGTGGTTGAGAGTCCACATCTTGATCTTGTGGAGGCTGAAAAACAGGTCGAACCACTGCACTTTGCACCAAGGCGACGAGGAGCGCCGAGAACGGCTGTATATATTGCGTTTGTTCCAATCCAGAACACGCCTGTGAGAGACGCTTGACACCACTGGGGAAAAGAACCGAGGACGAGTGGACAGGCCATGTTCGCATCGAGCGTTTGTACGTGGGAAGTTTGAGAAGAATGGGAAAGATGTCTTCCAGGATCAGCGTTCGAAGACGTGCATAGCGGCGAACGAGCGCTGTCAGGACCCCGACAGCAGCTGCATGGCATTGATGGGCAAACTTGAGTTCGGACGCTTGGGTAGGATCAAGTTGAAGCGTCTGTAGAGATGACGATGCAATGATAAGCAAGGGCTGGTCATCTAGGGGGATTTTTTGAACTAGAACTTCGACGCGTTCAAAGAGTAGGACGGTCCATCCCATTGTAGAAAGAATCGTCTTGAAGAGCTTCTTCATTGGTTTTGGGTCCCCGGAACGACGGCGCTTCTTGGGTGAAGCCATGATACTAGAAGCAGCTGCAGCCCCTGTAGCCGCATCACTGAGTGTCACTTGGTTCATAGCCGGAAGGATATTCTTGGAGAAATGGTGACGAAGCAACACGATGGCCGCCTCCATGGCGTCGGCATTGATGACGGTCCTATCGATTCCTGGACTCGTGACAACGAAAAGCAAGATTGTAGCAGATTCCAGACCCAATCGCAACCGTTCCAACAAAACAGATACTTTCTGGTCCATCCACTTTGGAAGAAACATGATTCGTGCCAGTGAGTACTCGTACATCTTAAGAAACAAAACTATGCACCTCCCCAATTTGAACCACAATTACGTACCTGATCCAAAGTGATGGAATGATCACGACGCTTGACAAAGAGCATAGCTTCCTGAATGAGATCAACATTGGCTGCGAGAGAAATCTGAGTCTGCAAAAGTCCAACGAGTTGCCCCGTGAGATTTGCATCGGCATCAGCAAATCCCAGATCATTGCTTAGGCCTTCGTGCTTCTCTCGAAGATACGCACACAACCTAGATAGGGCAGACAGCTCAGAAGCTTGAAGAGGACCCAAGATAGGATGATTTCCTCGAAGTTCTGCGGCAGAGACGATGCGCTCCATGGTCACGGAACAATCATCGTCCCGTGTCGTCCCGGGAGTGTCTTGCATGATATCGACTGCGGCAAATGTGAAACTGAAGTTGTGACAGATGTGTCTCTCTCTTCTTATTCTCACAAAGCCGTGAGATAAATGTCAAGAGTCTTGGTGGTCTTGAAAGAGATCTCACACGGCAAGGACTGGCAGTATTGGCACGATGTCTATTGTTCCTTCCCCACAAAAGTGAGAAGGGCGTCGTGGGGGTTGTTGGCGATGATTTTATCCAGCCGGTCTCTGGAGTCCAACGAGTCAATTTTTGGCGCCGACTCGAAACTTCCCGCCAAGCTCTCGCAAAATGGGCACAACCTAACATGTCGCAGCAGCAACTTTCCTTTCTTGATCGTTTCTCATTCCATTTGGCATATTTCCTGCTAGGTAATGTGGTAGTGGAGCAACTCAAAGAGGCAACATCTACAACCACTAGTCAACCAGTTCATCTTTACTGGAGATCCCAATGCAATAGTGCGCAAGCAAAAACTACTAACAGTAGTGAAAGCCATGCTCGTTTGGTGTTTGCAGACATTACTTGGAGGTTTCATGGTGCATCCATACAAGTTCTGTTTGGCTTCTTTCTTTACAGTACAGATGAGGCATTGGGTATATACTATCAATGCGCTCCATTGACTCATACGGTGTTGTCGGGTTTCGCTCAGTCATTGGGGGTTGATGAAACCTCAGGGCCACCTGTTGCCATTGCGGAATTGATCGCCCAAGCGCTACAAGCTACTTCCAGTAGTAAGGATGGAAGTTGTAGTGGAGGAGGAGACTGTGATGTGGGTACAGGTGGTACTGTAGGTGCATCGCCAGTTCCTACGCTCCTGTCCCATATTCCAACTGTGGGGCATGCGGAGGGTGAGGAGAAACCTGCTTTCCTAAATTGGGGGTTGCATTCTCCACAGGTACAAGAAGTCGGCATTTGGAAGTTCTCAATATCACAATCAACTCGGCAGTTAGATACCCTAGGACTGGAATTGTTGCTTAGGGTTCCGTCACAATCAAAGGAAGAAAGAAAATCTCCAAATACGACTCCTGTAGTGGGTGTGGGTTCGTTGGAAGCCACGTTGGAACGTTGGTGGCAACACGAACAGCAGCTAGCGAACATTCCAGAAGAGTCCCTTCCTTTGGCGGTTTCCTCCAAGAGCTCAGCCACACTCCCACCACCCTCCAAGCGGCGACCCAATACGTCTATGACGGGACCCCGTTCGGTTCCAGTCGGCGGTTCCAAAAAGCGCAAGACCAAACTGAAATACTTGGATTCCTCCAATGCCTAAATGGCTAGAGCATGGACAGTAAATAGTATACTGGATATTGGTACTTTTTCAACTTCCAACAACTAATAATAGTAGGACAATGACCCAAAATTCTTCTACAGTTTGGCAAGCGACGAAGGGTCGGCAGCGTCCCATCCCAAGCGCGTCAAAGGGTGGGTTACACGGTACAGATGACCGTGGATCTCGACATGGCCATCTCCTCGTTGCTGGTACTGTTTTACAAGTTGTTCCACTGGAGGCAGGGGGGAAGTTTGAATCGACTCTCGAGGTGTCGATGGGTCTGGCAACACACAGCTCAAGAGTCGTTTGGCATAGTCGCCAATGCCCAAACTGGCCGTGAGCCCAGTGGAACGGATTCCAGCAACTGCGAGCCATGGTCGAGGGGAAGGGGTCAAGTGGATTTGGTAGTCGCGATGATTTGTTCCTGGACGAATACCAACATATTCACCAACATAATCGCTAGGTCTGACCCCGGGAATGATACGTTGCAAAATATCTTGCAGTTGTTGGGCGACAGCTGGGTCTGGGTTGCGATCCGTCCTGGAGGCTTGGTCCAGAGCCGTTGGCCCTACTACCAGTTGATTGTAGACAGTACTGAATACAAAGATTCCCTTGGTGAACTGTGAAGGAACTGGTTGGATTGGATGAGAGATCATAGTGTTTGGGGTCGCTTGATAGACTCGATATTGTCCTCGACGAGGTTTGGCTGACCAAGGTACAACGGTTTGTACTTGCGATTGGACTCGATCCGCTTGGATACCAGCAACATTCACCACCACTTTGGCCTGTAATGTGCTGGGGGAATCGGAGAGGCCTGAAGTATCCCGGCGCACAATGGTCCAAATCCCATTTTGAAATGAACACGAAATAACTTCAAAATTGGTGTAGATTTGAGCACCATTTTCACGGGCATGCACTCCTAAGGAAATTGAGTACAACCAGGGGTCGACAACCACTTCCCCGGGAATATGTATGGCCCCTTGACATTCCCGGGAAAGATTTGGTTCTTCTTGAGCCACTTGCGTGGGTGTCCATCGAGTGGCAATATCACCCGCATCCAACGACTCGGCCAACACATCATCCAGTCGATCCTCATCCTTTGGCCACAAACAAACCAAGGACCCACAGGGTCGAGTGGGGAGGTTGTGGTCGCGACAGTATGTTCGAAACTGTGAATTTGCATCTCGGATTAACGCGCGCTCCAAAGTACCAGGAGTGGCATCCACTCCTGTACATGCAATACCTGAGTTGGATCCAGAGGCCGCACTCAGCAAGTCTGATTGTGCTTCAACCAATGCGCAGTTCCAGCCATACAAAGTTGCGGCTCTCAAGACGGCGAGACCAACCACACCTCCTCCGATTACAACGACATCATATACAACCATTATGCTTCACTCATTCGCTACCAAGGTGGCTTTGGCAAGTAATGGAGTTGGTTTTGGTCGCAAGGAAATTGCCAGTTTCCGACCTCTTCACACGTCATCCTATGAAGATACTATGAAGATACTAAAAGAGAAATGCGTACATATGTCCTATGGTACCCACCCGTCTGCCTATGTTCATAACAAGAAGCTCTACCTAGAGCTTCAAGACCTCAATGTTGAATTAGTTTACACTCATATCAACAAAGAAGTCGAAAGCGAAACAAAATCTTCGTCGATATGGGCATCCAAATCTCTACAGTGAACAAGAGACATCCGCAAACAGTGGAGGCTTTCTTGGTCGGCCCCTTCTTGCAGCCATTTCTTGTATATCCTCCACAGCAAGTTGAATATTACCCCAGAGACTTTCTCGGTGCGACCATAAGTTGACAAATTAAAAGGGAGGTCATGGACTAACAATCGGAACGTTTGCTGCAAAGTGGGCGGATACAATTCTTTCCAGCGATCCAATTGAGTCGACACCAGACACAAAAGCGATAGGTCACCATCGGAACCACTTGCATTCACCCATTGGCAAATGAGGACTCCCAACATTTGGAGTCCGACAAAACTTGAAGAAGCACCAGTAGAAAGTAAGTTGTCCAACAGCTTAAGTAGTAGTTCCCGTCTTCTCTCGGAGTTTTCGCCCTTGGTGGCTTCAGCAATTGAACGTGCTACTTGCAACAAAGTCGAAGAGAAAACCTCTTCATCTGAGGATGTGAGTTGCCTGGAAAACCATGATACTGCTTCGTTGATCTCACTTGAAGCCCGAGACGGAGTTGTGAAATACCCATCTCGTACCAGCAACATGATGCATCTGTATCGAAGAGCTTCACCCACAAAACCATCGAGCTCTTTAACCTTAAAGAAGTCCGCATCAGCCAGTGAGGATGTCGGTAGTTCAAGTAGACAACTGGTGTAAGTCTCAACGATGGATCGCTCTTCCATCGTTGAAATGCTCGATGTACTCGACCAAGGCGCATCACGGATACCGGCGAATACCCGTGTAACGAGGAAACCTCGCAGGAAGCTCAGGGATTTGGTTGAAATTAGTATGCCATTCCCCTTGTCGTCGTTTTGTACAAGTGATTTCATGGCGCGGAGAAATGCCACGGTCATCTCTGGGAGGTTTGTCACTTGATTAACGCAGAGTCTCCAAAAGTTTTCAACAACATCTCCAACAGCTTCAGATGAAAATTTTGGAACCAAGTCAACCAGCGCTTCTACAAACATCACTGGTGCCTCCCCTTGTCCCAGCACACTCTTCATAGTCGAAGCCGGCATTTTGCTCAACTTAAGGGCCAACTCAATGAAGTCTCGACCATCAAATACTGCCCTCGGTCTTCCGCGGATTTGTGAAATTACCAGTCGAGTGCAAGCACTCTTGACTGCATCGCTCCCTCTGAACATTGCCTCCAATGTGGCCGCAAAGTGACCAGGCAATGAGAGCACTTCAAGACTACCTAGTAGTGAGACCATCATTTCTTCAGACTGCGTATCCAATGTATTTGACGTTGAATTCAGCGGCTCAACGAGGAATGCCAAGACAACCTCCAGGATAGTGTCAGTTTGGGCCATGGGGACTTTGTCACCAGTCTTTCCTTTCTCAGCGATTGACTCTGACGAATGGCTAGAATCCTGATTGTTTTCAGAAAAGTTTCTCATGGAAGCAAAGAATCCCATCAGAAGTGCTGCAACCTGGGGGTAAGTTGTCCAATCACGAATTGATATGGCTTCATCCATCAGACTCTTCAATCCTTCGATGTCGTCACTTGTGGCTCTCTGGGACAATTGCGCCGTTTCCGTGAAACAACTTGATCCACAACCCAGGCACGGAACTGTGCTTATCGAGACAGCTGCAGCAAAGAGTGAAATCGCGCGACCATCGTCGTCGAAAAGAGTTCTGTTCCCTACCAGAAACCTTCTAATCGAGTACGGAATGGTTTTCGTCATCGTGGCAGTAACGGCATAAAAAATGTCATCCAAACCATGGACTCCCTTATCCATTCCCTCCTCAAAAAGCTTGGCATGTTTTGCGTATATCTTTTCTATTTCCCGGGTCTTGAACAGGCCACTCTTTCGTCCAGTGTGCAAAACAGATGCAAGTGCCATACCTTTGCCGAATCCCCATGGTATTGTGTCAAGCAAGCAATAGACGCCAAGCAACAATTCCTCATTAACGGAAGAGAGTGCCGGTAGACATAGTGCTAGGCCAATGAAAAGAGCTTTGGCAGTGTTCTTCCTTGCTTTCACCATTTTCACAGAGTTGGTTCCCATTCCGGATATTGCATCAACGACATCGGGATTAATCTCACCACTTTCGATGCATGCGACGAGACTGGAAATTGCTCTATGGTTTCCGGAAATACAGTAGACGAGTTGACTGACCAGAAAAGCAGTGATGCGTAGAATCAAACCCCCATCAGCGTCGTCGTTGTCGAGATCGTTGTCACTACTTTGAAACAATAGGGGACAGGACTGTGCAATGACAGCAAGGCTGTAGTATGCCCCGTAGTTAGACTGACCTTCAACCACTGAATTCTCCAACCATTCAACAGCATCCATAACTTTGTCTATGGATTCCAGTCTCACAGCACAAACTCCAGCTAGTCCGATGCATAGTTTCCCCACATCCCCCACGCTGACGGTGTCCTGGCTGAAGAAATAGTCCAACACTTCCTCACAAATTTCTTGTACATACGATGTATGGTCGCCATACGGTCCCAGTATCTCTGGGATCAACAGAGCCATACAAACCAAAGTAAGATACATATTGTCAGGGACCTCCAATCTAAAACGCCACTCGCGGATTCCCATCAATACATTTTCCAAACTCTCAGAACTGGAGAATGACAGCACTAGCTCCATCAAAGTCGTACGGGAAGCATTCAAGCATGCTTGAACAGTAAAAGCGAGGTCAAATGGATTGGCAAACTCAGACTCGATATCGGCTATCAGGTCGCTGAACAATGACATAGGTTTGCCTTCAAAACATAGGAGAAATGCTAGCGATGTTGTTTTGCAGCGATGCTCCGTGTAACTCTTTTGAACTACCTGAATGCTGGGCAACGATTGAAGTTGAGAACTTTCTGCCGAAATTTGGCCTCGGATGAAAACCTTAGAAGCATCTTTTGTCGGCCGAGAGCAATCATGCCAAAGGGATGGCCCCAAGGCGTTCTCCTCGTATTTCAACAAAAGTGACACCAAATTCGCCAACGCAGCAGAAACTTTACTCTGAGAAACATCGAAAGTCGACGCCACCATACTTTCATCTTGGGATGAACTTCGACCGGATAATGACTGGTCACTGAGCCCTGCCATTCCTATCCCTTGGAGAACAACAGCGCGAAACATTGCATATCGCTCCGACAAGGGTACAACTCCACCGTTCGCGTCCCCAGTCTGTGAATGCATTCCAAAGATGTCGATCCCAATAGACTCTGTCGAATATCTTGTCAGAGACAAAAATATGTTGTGGTGACAACGTAGTAGACACTCGCTTAGTGGAGGGTCGTCGTTGCAACATTGAGGGTGCAATTTTGGTGACAGAGCTAACTTGATCAAAATATCAACGCTTGCGCTGATGTTCCGGATTGAAACGTTCTCAGCGGTAGCTTTTGTTTTTACGGTACTCTCTCGTGAGTCCCGAACCTCGCCGTTGCCGAGCAAGAGTACCAGTGCCTCCAGGACCAATGGGGGAAGCTGGATGGCTTGTCGCATATCCAGGACATTGCACAGGCGTTTATTCAAAACTGCAAGTACGAGATCGTATTCCAACTCTTTGGCTACCAGCAAATAGTGCAACGTCAGAAGTGAGTAATGGGCAAGGGCCACACACTTTGACATCTGCTCAAAGGCAGGGTCATTTTGTGCTTGGGCAAAATCGACTATGAACCCCTGAATCCATCCAATAATATCCGAAGCTTCCCGGACCTGTCCTTTCTTTGCCAGCTCTGCGAGTGTTGCTGCAACAGCCAGTCGAATCTCCACATTGTGTGAACTTGTAGCCAGATTGTTGCCCAGCACTTCTATGATACGCTTGTATAACTTCTTGTTTGCAGAACAAAGTTGAGGGAATAGCCGGATGACATGAGCCCGGATAACAGAGGGTGTTGTAGCTCTCATCAACTCGACACCCAGTAGATTCCACACCTCCCGTGTACAGTGAGTGTCTTTCACGACGACATTACAGAGGAAGTCCAATTGTCTTTGCAACTGAACCGCGTCACCTTCTACACAAACCGCATTGAGGCGGTCAACAAGAACTGGTAGAAGGGAAACCCCTAAATGTGGATAATCGTCGAGTAGGCGAGCCAAGAAGCTGTATGCAGGGTTGGGAGGAATGGAGCGATTCAATAGAAGACCCACGCCAACTAGAAGGCAGCCCGTTTGCTGGATCGCTGAACATTGTTTCACCACGTGGTAGTCTTCATGAGCGAGAAACTTAACAAAATTCTCCACATCTACCAAGGTGGGGTCGAGAAACTGAATAATATTCTCAACATTCCCCAAGGTAGCCCGACTCGCCTTGACCTTTTTTATAGTGTTGGAGGTAGATTTGCGTTGACCTGATGACCGGTTCCTTTCTGCCTGAGAGAGCAACGCCAATAGTTTACGACTCGATTCTTGGCACCCCTCATTCCTCATCAGCATACTCGCCGTGCCTCGGAGCATGGCAATAGTTGTAGGGGAAACTGTTGAGCTCCCTCCATGGAGGGCATTTTTCAGACCTGTTACTACAATTTGAAGTGAAATCTGTACATCGATTGGGACTGGATTTGCCAACACAATAGAAACAAAACGAAGGGTCCCTACAGTGTCCAAGAAATGTAAGTTTTTGGAATCATGAAGTTCAGGATGATCTTGTTGGTCTTGGTGTAGCCGCTGTAGCACTTGTAAGATTTGACAAAGAATGGGTTCCAAAGAGACTTCATAGGAAGGAACGACAGAGAACAACCGGGGAAGTGTTTTGGATGCAATACATGACAACCATGCAGATACTTCATTTGGCATAGCGACAGGGTTTGGTCCGGTACCTGACAGAAACGCCACGAGCTCGAGCAGTTGCAACAGCCATCGCATTCCCATTTCTTTGGATGACGCCAGAATGTCCAAATACTTGTTTGGCTCGGACGAATAGCATGATAATCCATTCAAAAACAGGTTTAATGCCTCTGTAAGCCATTCCACGATCTCAAAAAGTTCTTCTTCGTCCCATGTCGTTAATTCCGCCCAAACTTCTCGCCACAGAGTTTCCATGAAGAAAGTCGACTCACTTAGTGCTGCATTGAGAGAAAGAACGCATGTTGATAGTAGAGGACTCAACATTGTGCGGACTTGAGCACTCGGCTGGTTGATCGAAGAATCATCGTTCTCTTTGAATTGAGACGAAGTGCCACGGAAAGCAATGCGAATCCACTCGCGCATCCAAATGGTTTTGGCCGGCAAGGTACGAAGTTGTCGATAGGTGGTTGAAATCTTGAGCGGGTCATGGGCGGAGATTCTGGAGGGTGGCACTGATGCAGACTGGTTGCGAGTGGCGAGTAGTCGTTTTTGCTGTGTTTGATGATGCTTTTGGTAGCACCAGAGCTGGTAGAGGGCGGAGGCTTGAACAGTTCTACTCAATGCATGAAACGAGAGATCAGAAGCTGCAGTTAAACTGGTGGTATCGTCAATAATCATGGATTCTGCTTGTAAGATCCAAGCAGGCAACCAATCCATTCGTACCAGTGGTGTCGGCGAAGTGCCAAGATTGTTGGTGATAGGGGGCGGCAAAGGCAATGACTGGTTGTGGCGACCCGGGGAGTTTCCTAGCAGTGTATCTAGGAAATGAACAATGACAGCAGGGTTGATGTGATGATTGATCAAACCGAGTAATGCCTTTTCTTGAAGTCCTTTGGGTGCTGCAGGCAGCTGGACCATGGAATTGTCAGCGTTGCCTTGGATCTCCTCCATACTCTGCGATACTACTGCTACGGCGTGGAACTTGAGGGCAAGTTGTCGACCCAAAGATGCAGCTGCTTCATCTGGTGGTCGTTGTATCGCAATAGCTGGAATCACTGCGTTGGATGTTACGTTGGAGAAACCATTGGCATCTCCTGTGTGCTTAAGAGGCTGCACATACTGTCTTTGAATCCTTTGCAGTAAAGTGAGAAATTCATCTTCTGATTCCTTTCTGGAGGAAGGAGGAGAAGTTTTTGCTTTCCCCATCGTCTTGCCTGGTTTCTGTTGGTGTTGGTGTTGTTGTTGTTTGCCAAACAAGAGAGGCCCTCTTCTGGGCAACAAGGTTGCACAAAGGCGTGCCTGCCAGTAGTAGTATGCTGTTGTAGAAATTCAAAAATGCGTGTTGAGTCGATGTGTTCCAATTCAAATGATGATGGGCATTTCCTGGCGCGGGCAGGAGGGAAACCTGCACACCACCACCCGGCATGTATCACATCCCAAGCGTCACACGCGACATCTAGGTAGACATGTGACATGTGAGCCTCATCATGTTGTGGTGGTGGTGAGCAATATTTTTCAGACATGCATACCAGAACACACCCAATCAACAATCCATCCACTGACGTGGTATCAAACCACCAGCATGTTGCAGGTGCTACAAGTATTTGCTTTGATGATGGCAGGGACCAACTTGATGTGGTTCAGGAAGTCCCTGAGGCTTCATGACAACCCTACGCTTAAAGCTTGTATGGAGAATGCTGATACGGTGCTGCCTGTTTACATCCTGGACCAATGGCACAGCAACCCACAGAATGTTGGCGATGTACGCTTCGAATTCATCATGGAAAGCCTTCGGAATCTCGACGAAAATCTACGCAAAGTTGGGGTAAAGTCTGGGCTTGTCTTCATTCAAGGTGAGCCTGAAACTATTCTTCCAGAAATATGGGATTCTGTAGAGATTAAAGCAATTGGCTTTGACGATTCGGAAGAGCCTGAGAAGCACTGCCGCCAAGTTGACCGTGATGTTACCACGTTGGCCCACAAGGCTAATGTTAAAGTTCACAACGAACCTGCTCACTGGATGCACCCTCCTGCTTCATATGAGCAGTGCCTTAACGGGGGGGATGTGCCCACCACCATGACTGGTTTCCAGATGCTGTTCAGTCGCTGTGGCAGTGTGCGTGCACCCATTGACGCGCCCAGTGAGATTCCCTTTTGTGAGGAGAAGGCTCAAATAGTGTTGGATGCCATCAAAGAAAAGTTCGACATCATGAATCTAGAGGTACCTAAAGCTTCTAGCAAGTCTTTCTACAAAGACATGAAACGTGAGTGTCGCAAACTAAAATATCCTGGGGGCGAAGATGAAGCAATCAGACGTTTGAAGGAGGTGATTGAAGATCGCCCAGACTGGGTTGCAAAATTCGAAAAACCAAAAACTGCCCCGAACGGCATTGAACCACAAACAGCTGTTATTTCTCCATATCTCAATTCGGGGTGTCTTAGCTTTAGACGAGCCTGGTATGCTGTCAAAAAGGCTGAGATAGAAGCCAAAGGGAAGCCAACGCAACCACCAACATCCTTAGCTGGTCAACTTCTTTGGCGTGAGCACTGGTATACCATTGGTTGGTTCACAGATGAGGACATCAGTAAGATGGAAGGCAACCCTCTAGCGCGTCAGATTCCATGGCACTGGGATGACAAGGCGCAAGACCTGTTTGAGAAGTGGGAGAAAGGACAAACTGGGTACCCTTTTATTGATGCTATCATGACCCAACTTCGAGAAGAAGGTTGGATTCATCATTTAGCCCGTCACATGGTGGCGTGCTTTCTTACTCGTGGAGACATTTTTGTGAGCTGGGAGAAAGGTTTTGAGGTGTTCGATCGATTGCTGATTGATGCAGACTGGTCCGTCAACAGCTGCAACTGGATGTGGCTCAGCTGTAGTGCATTCTTTTACCAGTACTTTCGGTGCTACTCACCCATTGCTTTCGGGAAGAAGACGGATGCCAATGGAGATTACATTCGCAAGTATATCCCAGCTCTCAAGAATTTCCCAGCAAAATATATTTACGAGCCATGGAAAGCCCCAAGGGCAGTTCAGGAAAAGGCGAAGTGCATCATTGGGAAAGATTACCCAGATCGAATCGTAGAAGACCATGTCGCCACTTCAAAAGAGAACATGAATCGAATGAAAGCAGCCTATGATATGCACAAGCAATGGCAACAAACAAAAGGCAATAAACGTGCCAATACAAGCTGGCATGGTTGCATGCCAAAGAAGAAACAGAAATCCTAAAGAAAGTTGTTTTAGCGCATCGAATGCCGTGCTTCCCCCTCCCGAAACTACCGGCAGGTTGCTCTACTCTTTTGCGACCTTGAGGCCTGGGTAGATGGCTCACTATCTATGTTTCAATACTTGGTTCCACTGAGAAAAGCCTTCTTTTGCAAGGTGCTCATCCTTCTTTTGGCTTCCCTTAGACCGCTGACGGTTGCTTCTTCTCGTCCTTGCAATATGTATGTACTACTCGTACCTTTATACTTTAGTATCATACATATAAACTACTAGACGATCCTTTCCATTTCAGACAAGACACATACACACAACACCATCTGCCACTTCTAGAACCACATTTACCGTAGAACTGTTGTCTCCTCTAAACCATGGAGCCACTGGAAGAAATCAAAGTAGGGGACAGTCAGTTCTTGGGGTTTTGCACAAAGATTCAAAAAGAATCGGATGCAATGCAGTTCAGATCCACCTTGCAAGGTCAATTTCCCGATGCTGCTCATATTCCCGTAGTTTGGAAGCTTGCAAACAATCAAGGTTATGACGAAGATAAGGAGCCTTCTGAATCAGTGGGTCCTCATATTTTGCCAGAACTTCAACCGGGGTTGGCAGTAGTGGTTGTCAGGTATTTCCAGGAAAAGCTTCTTGGTGTCACATGTGGCCGGTTGCCACAATGTTACCGTGCCGTTGCCAAGCTTTCCGTCCATCGGTTCACAAACGGAAAGGAAGTTCCTCTACAATACGAAATCCCTCGTCCTACTCAGAATGTGTATGGCTTGGCTGCGGGTGATAGCGAGATTATCGTCAATGTAGTCGAGGATCCTGACAAGAAGATAGTGAAAGCCGTGTTGGACGAGCTCGACTTTGATGGTTTCCGGGGTGCCGCTGGGGAAGTTTTGCCTCGTTTGCAGAATTTACAAGCAGACCTATCTGATAAATTGGTGCCTATCTATCGCTATCCGGGAAACTATAGCGGTCAACAGTGGCAAACCTTTTCCTGGGAACCCACTTCCCTCAAGATCAAGAAGGCAGTTGAAGAAGGACTCCAACCTTTGGTTCAGCAGACCATGAATCATTGTGTGACCAATTATTATCGAGATGGAAAGGATTTCATTGCTCACCACACGGACAAAGATTTGGACCTGAATCGAGAGGGGGTTATTGTCAGCGTGAGCCTTGGAGACGAGCGCGTCTTGGAGCTGCGACGTCGGCAAGTGCCCAATGACACTGTTCGCGTGGTACTCCCCCATGGAAGTATGCTAGTCATTGGCCCACATACCAATCAGCACTTTAGTCATTCCATTTTGCAGAAAGAAGGGGCCACCGAACCGCGACTCAGTCTAACCTTTAGAGATGTCAGGACGTTCCTGGATATTTCCACCGGGCAATTCTTCGGTCAAGGGGTCGAGACAAAGACACTTTCAGAACTGCGATCCAAGAATATGGTGGAGAACGTGGGCTGGTTTGGAGGGTTTTGTGCACTGGCTTCGTGGTTTGCAACCATTCCAGCCAAGGGGAAATCTTCGACTGCTCCAAAGGCAACCGCAATTGTTGGGGCTGTTGCAATTGGTATACTATCTCTAAGGCTGTGGTCCAAGGAGAACCAAAAGAAGAAGGATGAGCAGCTTGCAAGAGAATTCTTTTCCAAGGCATCCCTCAGTGGAACCAAGTATTGAATAAATATATTCCAGTATCTTGCCATGAGGACGAGTAACAATTTAGTAGTTGGAGGCACTGCATACATTGGTTACGTGGTAAATAGATTCTGTTTCTTCTTGGACATGCCTCCTTACCAGCCTGTATGAGTTCGCTTGGCACCAATGCGTGTGCATGTCATAATATGAAGCTTTCATAAATTCATATTCTCTTTTGAAATGGTGACATGCGATCCGGAAAATAGTCTTTCCCAATGATGCAGCCCGCCTATTCCCGAACATAGTATAGTATGTATTACGGTGCTACATGGACTGAAGGACCTTGGAAACAGTATTTTTTCACGAGTCTAATTCCACTCTATGTGATACATTGGTGGTACGGGTTTGCGTTAGTAATAGTATATTACAGGCAAAGCCGTCCAAAACACGCCTATCGAACCATATGTAGTAGCTCAAATCACGGAATGAGTCTCAAATCTGTACTCCGGGATGCAAATCAAGGGGTTATCTTGCCATCCTTCTCAATGGGTGTGTCTAAGGAACCGCCCCATTCCATCCAACTTGCATCGTAGACAAAGGTCTTGCTTGGGTCACGTCCGCACATATCCAAGGCAGCAGATAGCACGCAAGCAGAGGCACCACTTCCACAATGAATGATGATGCGTTTCGAAGTATCGATATCCAAATCACCTTCCGCAATGACGTTCTTAATTTCTTCCAAGGGCTTGTACTTTAGAAGGTTATCTTTCTCCAGCAAATTGACAAAGAACAGGTTCTTGGACCCTGGCATTCGACCCTGACAAAGAAAATCAGCATCAACAGTTCCGGGTGAGAAAATACACCAACGAACACTCTCAGGAAATACAAGTTTTCACACTCTGTATGGAACCTACCAATCTCAATCCCTTGCGTGGCTCTTCGACCTCACCCCGATGACGGGCAGGTGCTCGAACATCCACCAAAACAGCATCGGCATCGTCACCTTGTTGAATAACTTTCAGGATCTCCTCCTTATCAACAACATTTTGAGGTTCAGTTGCTTGATAGCTGGTTGGTTTGTCCAATGGAAGATCCTTGGCAGAAATAACGGGATGGGTTGGTGGACCTTCCTCGATCGGTCCCCCAGCAGCTGCCCAATCATCCAGAGACCCATCCATGAGATGAGTGTTGGCGGAACCATGACCCATGCTACGAATCTGAAACCACGTTCGGTGCATCAATGGACATCCGTTTGTTCCGTATACAATAATGTGATCGGAATTGGTAATTCCCATGGCATCCATGGCAGATTCGAATAGTTTCTTGGGAGGCATCATGTGAGGAATGTTGGCGGGTGTGGCAATGTCATCAATATCAAAGAATTGAGCTCCTTGAATCCTGGGTCCTTTGACGAACTCTTCGCGGGCATTGCGATCAAACAAAAACCAAGAACCATCAATAAACTTGACATTTGGAGACGAATGGAGAGAAATGGCTTCTTTCACAGGAACAGTCACCCGTCCTGCCAGACCGGCAACCTCGTTGGAGGCTGCAGTACCAAAGAGGCGTTGCATGCCTGATTGAACACGAGTTGGGATACCAGACATTGCAAAAGCGTGACTTTTGGAGAAGGACAACATCCAGACACCAAGAATAAGGAAGAGTCGACTCGTAGGAGAAGTCGTCATGTGTCGGGGAAGGATCGTATCTTCGATTTTGGGGTTTGGCTTTGGCGTTCAACAGCGTGTCATGTTGTGAAGATGGGAATTTGGGGATGGGTCGTAAAGTACGACTGCAAGATCAATACACAAGAGTGGTAATAAATACAAACCTACATATATACCCAGTACTTGAACTTGTGGTGCCCGCGTTTTCATTCTTGGGAAGACTGCTGGCGAAGAACACCACCGTAGGTTACTCGTAGTACCGGGACAACGCATCGTGGCATACATAATTGAGCGTTTGAATACTTGAATACTTTAGATTAAGGCCAGGTGCCCTATACTTAGGAGTTTGCGATAAAAATAGAACAGCCAAGATGTGGATCCACTCCGAATGAGAGAGGCCAATCCCAGGTTTCTAGATTCTGGCGAGGCTTTAGTAGAGCTGTTGGCCGCATGCTTTGCCACCGGACGATTCACAAATAATCGGTGTCGGCTCTTTCTGAGAATCTCTGTCAAGAAGTCCCTGCTGCCGTCCCAATGGTGTTCGTATTGACTGCACTCCTGCTAGTGACCATCGCAAGGAAGATTGATGAAAGCTGTAAAGAGAATCAAGATGAAAACCTCTTGACGAGTGTGTAGGTGTGACAAGGTATGTCAACATTCGTTTTTGTCGTTGCAGTCCCGGGGTGGGGGGTGTCAATCCATGTGTGGGAATCCAGGAGTATTGGCTCGTTCTTCGTTTGGTGAATGGATTGTTTGTTGTGGAAGCACAATAGGTGGTGGAGGCATTCCCTACGGGAGGACCACATCGCAGCCAGCATTTACCGGCAGCATTTGCATCGTGACCTGTCCATTGTCGAGACACTTGATTGAATCACGAATGTCTCATTGTAGTGTTTCTGTTTTCATCACAGCCAGAAAAGAATGAGAAAAAAGAAAATGTCAAGCGTGTCTGGGACAACCCTCCATTGACAAGCAGTTGTGTGGTTGTTCCTATGCTACCCCGTAACAGTGACATGAGTGTTGTGTTCCACGAGATGGTCGTGGACAAGCGTGGCGTTGTGCGTGGCAACAAGCGTGGTTGCCTTTCCATTGTGAACCTTGCAGGTGTTATCTATGAAGAAAGAGGTAGCAAGTCTTATTCACTTGCACCCCCTGTTCTACACTTGCTTCATGGTTGTTTGTGCTGCTGCACCGTTACAATGATGATTACAATGATGATCGCCCATCTAGTCAACGTAAGAGTTCGGTACATTGCAAAAAGTACTTGTAACTCCAGTAATTCTAGCTTATGTTTGGAAAATTACAGGTTTGTTGCTTGTTGGACACTAAACACCGTCGGAAAAGGACAGGAAAACGTTCGGGGTAGGAAATCGTGCAAGCACACTAAACACAACTTCTCTCTTGGTCTGTAAATTTGGATGGATCATCTTTTAGAAGTTGCATGTGTGTGCTTGTGATGGTGGACCTACAACTATTACCGAGCCTCAAATTGAATCACTGAACGCATCAGGGGTAACAACCAGCCAATAGTCACAGCAGTAGAAATGGACAATATGACAAAGAAACAAAATGTCAGCACACTATTGCCAAATTACCCGCGCTTAGTATCCATACAACCAAGAGGTTCTTACATCGCTTTGTTCGAGTCTTGTAGAGAATTCGGAAACCACATTGTCGGCATCGAACAGGGTCACCTCCCTTGATAACGTTGCGTGCCCCACAATCCCCACATCGATATTCCACACCCCGGAGTAGCGGAACAGGAGTTGTTGCTGCGTCGGAAGGACCAGGAGTAGCGGCTCCAGGAGTGCTCATCGTGGCAAGAGTGTTTGTTGAATATTTATACAAGAGTCTGTTGAGCTTGTGCCTGCACAACAACGAGTGAGACTTGGAATAATAGTGCAACGCTCGAGCTGGTTGGCGCTCCAAGCAAGCGTTCCAATCTCCTACCACAGACAGACGATCTGCCACCGACACCCACGCTTTGACTCGATTGATTCCTTGGTGGCACTCCCGATAAGATAAAATAAACTTGTGTCAAAACCTCTACGAGTACCATGATGCTCAGGACATCGCGACGCGTCAGTCTGTTGCTACAGAGACTCCCACCGACTTCGGTCTCACACTACAATTCTCGAACATTGGCAACATCTGCTACCAAACGCAAATGGAAACGGCAAGAAAAGAGCGGGCTTGGTTCTACTTTGCCTCCTTCGACGCCTCCTGCGACACCCGAACGTGATCATTCTCCTTTTTTGTATTTGGTTGTCTTTCCTTTGGTCATGACGTCTCTTGTTGTGGCACTCCGACCGGATTTTCGAAACCAGCTGGATCAGTTTGGAGATTATTTGATTGCATCCTTCCGAAACAAACCAGTGGCACCGGCCAAGCAACAGGAGCCGGTTTCCCCTCCTTCCCAATCCTAGGAACGCCTACTCATGCGATGCTCATCGCCAAGAAGTTCCTACTTTACTACGTTCCACCATGATATTTCCCAAAAAGATCATACCTTCGGCAGCTCTCTGCAGGGCTTCTTCCTTGTGTAACACATGGCCGGATGGAGTCACCCATGCTTGCGACGTGGCCGAGGATGACCGCAGCGTATCACCATGTTCTAGCTGTGGTGGCATCATATTGGATGGATGATATTCATAATAGTATGATGGTAACAACAAATCTCCCCGTAATATCATTTGGCATGCATTGCGGATGGTTCTGTCCAAATCAATCTTGGCCACTTTCCATAGGGCATCCATCTGTAGTGTCGATAGTAGTGTTTCTTGGGCTTGGCGTTTACGGGATTCCCGCAAACTATGGTCTGTATCCCTGCGTAGTATTAGTGATAGATTCTCCACGTCATCGTCCGTCTGGTCACTCTCCTCCCCATTGTCGCTAGGTTTCGACGACGAATATTGCCGTGCCCTTGGTGTCCAAAAGTCATACACGGTTGCCCTGCCCGTAGCCCACAGAGCTGTCCCCAATGCCTTGACTGTACGCCAGTGATGCTGGACAGCACGTTGACGACCTAAATAGTCTTGGCCCGCATGCCGGTAGGCCCGACCCACGCAACGAAGGATTTGAGCACCCATGGGAAGGTGCTTCCAACGATCACAATCTTGCATCAGCTGATGTGCCACCAAGGCAGGAGGAACTGTACCTTCTACCAAAGGCCGAAGGCGCTCTACCAAATGAGCTGTTATTGTGTGTAATCGAAAGGATGGGTGATCCACTGTCCTATCGGTATATCCAATCAGTTGAAGTAGTTCGTCATGTGAGAATGGTTGACCTGTTGTATGAGATGGTCGACCCAGCAATAGAGAGACAATAATGTTCGGGTCTGTCAAACCATACCGATGATAGGGTAGGCGAGTTTTGTCATTGTTCAAAATCTCATAGGCTTGTTGAATTTGTTCAAGAATTTGGGACGATGCGTGCTGAGCCGACGCTGATTTCGTCCTTCGTTTGTCTGGGTGATACTGCCGGGATAACCTTCGATAGCTTTTGGAAATCTGATCGGATGTTGCGTTGGGTGGTACTTGAAGGAGTTGATATAAGAGAGGATCATGGGGTGGGTGAAGCGAATACTGGCGCTGTACATGGAGAGCGTGATTGGTTGACCACGAGGAAAATGAGCCCTTGTTGGAAGTACTGCCATGATTTTCCCATTTGGGAAGTTGGACAGCTATTATTACCGGCAAGATGATAACGAATTGGAGTATCCATGACCTGTGTAACATACTACGAGTACTCGTTGTTTTGTTGCTATTGTGAACGTTGATCTGGTTTTGGCCTTGTCCTCCTTTCGAAAAAAAATGATGTGCTTCTTCTTGGAAGGAACTGGCCTAGTACTGGAATACACGTAGAATAAGCGTGCAAAGCCTTTACTCCACGTGTTCTTTCTTAAAATGATCCCCCAAAATTCCACCCCGTCCCCTCATTCTCTCGGAAGGTTGATGACGCCCATTGCCCATTTTACGTTTGTGGGTCCTCGCATGCAATTGACAACTTGGACGATGATTGCCCTAACGACAGCAGCAACAAGAATATGTTCTCCTACTGGTGCCTTTTCAACCCGCTTCCTAGTCACATTCTCACGTGCTCTCCCTCGTGCAATTTCCGCCACATGTCCTCCTTTCCTGACTACCAGTACGATAGCCGGTGCAAGCCTCGGAAGTTGTCCTGTCGCGCAAGTGTCACCTTTTGCTTCATCCTCCACGGCTCGATTCTCAACGTTGTCCGAACTGGACGAAGATCAACCCTCCACCGCAGAGACTCCCTCGTCTAGAACTTGGGATCTCAAGGGGCTACAGAAGCAAGTGTCCAAACATACTGTCAGATGCCACAAGAAGATCGGTAAACTACATCAGAATGCAACCGAAACATCGGACAATGAAGAATTATCAACTGTACAAGAACGACTCCGTAGTTTGAATCAATTGGAGGTCCTTTTGGCCGATTGGAAAGGCCGTCGCCATTCGAATGTTACGTTGCCCCCACATATGGAAGATCTTGTTCTTGCGTTGAACTTGTCCGATGAACCAAACCACCGTCACAAAGAGTCAACCTCGAAAAAGTCTCGCAACAAGGGTCCCAAGAAAATGAAAGCCTTTCGACGTCCTTATCGACGGTACTACACTGAAGACAATATCGAAATTCGAGTAAGTCCAAGCGTTCTGCAGCGTCTTTTTTGATTCTAGGAAGAATGTCCCTCACATTGTCCTATCCAAAGGTTGGAAAACAAGCCCATGACAACGATGCCCTAACGCTATCGTCAGAGCATCGAGACGACTCCAATTGGTGGATGCATGCTGCCGGCTGTCCTGGATCCCATGTCATCATCCGCACCTCCTCGCCTTCTTTGAGCTCCGAGGTTATACAGGATGCAGCTGCCTTAGCCGCTCGACAATCGAAATGTTCAGGTAGTGTCATCAATGTTTCGCTCACCAGGGCTGGAGATATCATCAAGCCGCCTGGTGCACATCCTGGAACAGTGCAACTAATCGGAAATGTGAAAACCATCAAAGTAAACATGAAGCAAGCACAGGAACGTTTGGGTCGCTTGGATGCTACAGTCCTTGTAAACTAATACTAGTACTTAGTTTGTGATTCTGGAAGTCAGGAAGAGGGCTTTTCTTGCGAGTCCTGATTGGGATGATATACAGTTAGTTGTTCACTAGATACCGTAGTAGGACAACCTGTTTTGACTTCGTTCGAACTAATCAAAAGTAAGCAATGAGCGTTACTGCAGTTATTTCTTTCGGCGGCCGACCTAGCACCCCTCACCAGATTCTTCTTGCGCCCAAAACTTTTGGGAGCTCCATTGATCAGGCATCAACACTACTCGTACCGGTAACTCTTTGCAACCTCTCTTCATTTGTTTCTGCAGGGATGTCAGCAGTCGACTTGAACCATCGAGCTTCCCCTTGGGAGAGACCATCACCACTGAATGTCTTGGAACAACCAGAGATCGTGTCCAGCTGTGATGGCTTTGATGACATATCGGATCAAATCCGACAAATTCGCGGTGAACTGCAAAAAGAACAAGAAGATTTCTCCACAACAATGAAGTTTCGCAGTAGGAAATCCTTTGCCGATAGATCTGAGCGAAGAAAGCAACTCATGGAACTGTCCTGTTCGCTCAGAAATCAACAAAACGAATTAAACCGCAATAACCTGGAGGACATTGCTCGGCAACTCACATCCGTCAAAGACAAGCCACCTATGGCCCCAAGAAAGGAGTTGATGTTCTCTGAAAAAGACATAACCCACAAAGCACATCGGAAAGGGCACTTGGGTCGATTGCTGGGACTGGCGACCAAGCTACGCTTCCAGAGTGCAGAATATCTCGGGGACAAGCACGCTGATGACGGAACTGCCCCTACGGAGTGCTCAAGTGTAACGGCGTCTTCTCATGCTGATTGTTGCAGTCAGCAATCTCATGCGACTCTTGATCAATCATCCACAAACGAGAATCCGTCCTCTACTCTCAATACTCCACCAACTTCTGAGGAAGGGAGAAAGACTGTTTCGGAGATCTGTAAGATATTTGACACTACGACTGCCAATGCCGTTAATAGAGGGGTGCCCCAATGTTCAAGCTCAAATACGGCAAGTGAGGAAAATGGTTCCAGTGCAGACAAGCAATTCTCAAGGGTCGATGATGAGGATTTCGAGGACAATTCATATCCCAAAACAGCAAGTTCCACGAAACGGGATGCAACTCCTTCAGCTCTAAATATTTTCCATGCAGAGCCATCTACAGAAATGATGAAACATGAAGAGGCATTGATAGATAACGAGGAAAAGAATTCCACCCCTGAGGAGTGCTACGAAGAGCTCGTTAATGACAACTTTCATGATCAAGTGCTCGAAGCTTTGGGGGAGATTCTACAACTGCAGTCAACCGCGCAAACTACAGCTGGTGTAAACAATTATCTTGGTGCTCGTGAAATCCAGGCTTTGTCACCAAACCCAAGCGACAGGTCTGGTCGAAGAAAAACAAAAAGTGGACTTCATCCCAAGAAACGGCATTCGGTGGTTTCGCCTAGTACCGATGGTACGGATACAATGCACCTTGTACGAGCGCACCGAATGGAATCTCCACACCAGAACCCCCCTGTTTATAGATCCAGGCGGCATTTTCAGAGGATGAGAAATGCAGAATTTCTCTCTCAGAACCCAATCCCGAAGCGACGCCTCCGGCGACGAGAGTTGGACCATTCAGAACGTCGTAGAGTCCTTTCAGAAACCAGGCAGCAGGTCACTGCAATAATTGAGAGAAGTGAAGAAAAGACTGAAGAACATTTTGCTGATGAACGCCTTGCCTCTTCGCACGAATGTGATGGATCATCTAGCAGCATCGAACATGTCGGTTCAACTCGCAAAGTTTATTTTGACCATGAACAACGAACTAGTGTTTTCTTGGGACTCTCTCCTACATTCAGCGATTCTGAAGATGAAACGTGAGCAGTGATAGACTGTTGGCTATTTTGACTCACAAGAACCATTGTCACCAGTCCCAGGTCACGGGTCACGGGTCACGGTTGAGCAACTCTTGTGGCGGAGTCGGTGTTCGGCGAAGAAGCGCGTGCCGGTCTTCGCCCACCCTACGTTTCATCACGTTTTTGGCAGGACTGTACACTAAAATCGACTCGTTACGGGGACGGCTCCTTTGTTTCCCTGGATTGGAGAAACGGAATGGTTTTACCACAGAAAAAGAAAGATAGCAACGAAGAGAATAAGCGCTTCGATTTGACTTTGGATGTTTTATGTACACTTGAATCAATGAGTTACTCCCACTCCAAACAACGTTGTAATACCGCCGAGACGGAACAGACAAACCTCTCACCTCATGTCGACACTGTCGGGTCAGCAGACAGTATCCGGAATAGCTCTGTGTTGGAAATCATTTGCAGTGACTCAGTCGATGGTGGAGACTGTAAGATCTGGTATCCGGATACTCCATCCACTTGTGGTGGAGATTGCACCAAGCTGGTGTACCGTCAACAAGGCAAACAATTTCTTGAAGGAGAATCCGACGATGACCGGCGAGGCACCATCGTTGACGGTAACATCGACGATGTTTTGCGTACTTTGGACCAAATATTCCTGGAAAACAACAAATCCAGGCCCACACTGCCATATCGACAACCCCCGGTGAACCCTCTGTCGGAACGGATTGAAATTTGATTGGTCACGAGAATGGAAAAAAGTATTCACAACGAAATACGGTAGATATATTATGAACATATGATAGCAATCAATTTCTTCCTTGTTTACTACTGGTGTCCAGAAAGGTGCACTCCTTCCATCCAAACAACGAGGGGGTGCCTTGGATTTCCAACGAAATCAAGAATGCGCTCCCCGTGATCATTGATGGCGCCCATATCTGCAAAAGAGTAGGAGATCCGACCAGGCCCAGTATCCGCATTACGACCATCGTTCAACCATTTCCTCAGTGTTCCGGTAGTATCTCTTGCCTGGGCATCCCGGAACATGTCATTGGATACAACAAAACCGGGTCCAACCCCATTTCGTCGCAATGAGCGACTCTCCTCACGCCTAGCAATCGTCAATGCATATGCATCGTCGNGGGTCCAACCCCATTTCGTCGCAATGAGCGACTCTCCTCACGCCTAGCAATCGTCAATGCATAAGCATCGTCGTCATCGGTCGGAGGTGCTGATACAATCAGTCTATCTTCCTGCAGTTTGTTGAGAACTTCCAATTGCTCCATGGGTTGTGGTGTACGATTTGCACCCGGTTTGGTTCTGAGCCAATACTGCGGCAACACTACCAATACCCGGACACCAGCCTCTTGAAAGAATGCAGTAACCACCAATATACCTGTAGCATCAGGCTCCGTCGACCCCGCCTTCGATGCAAATAAGTCTTGCACGGCGTGCGTGTAGGCATGGGCGATGTTGGCACCGTCCAACACTACCAACGGAGGTTTATGACCATGGTCTTCCACACCTGTCATATTTTCGGCAGGCGAGGAATGGGTATCTTCGCCAATCGTGTACGACATTTGGCCAATAGAGAATGGTGGACGTGTGCTTGTACTGCTCGCAGCCGCAGGGCTTTGATGAGTTGTTGGATGAGCATGATGTTCCATTTCCATATCCATTTCCAGAGGTACATGCACAAGATCATGTTCAAACTCCATGTTGATTTCTTGATAAATCGGATTACTGGTGATAGCAGACGAACCAATTTCAAAGTGGTGGGTTTGAGCAACGGATGGTGAGTAGTGCGTGGCCCGTGGCGGGCATCGGCCTTTCATAATTTGCGGCAATGGAAGCTGGAAGACAATGAGATTCGTCACCTCCAACTACATAG
>WXVQ01000206.1:0-33660 GCA_013372465.1 Nitzschia sp. Nitz4
GGTCTTTGGAGGTGGGAGTCCACTAATGGGCCTCGAGGAAGCGGATGAATTGGGATTGAAAACACATTGTCCTCCGGAACATCCTCCAGCTGTCATCTGCTTGCCCTTGGTACATCCCAGCACTTTGGCTGTCCTTCTGTAGAGGAACGAGCCAAGGTCAATCAACAATCACAACATGGTCAAGAAGAAATAGTCTGTGCAATACGAATATTATGAGGATCGGAAGAGAATCGTCCGAACCAACGCAGAAAAGAAAGGCCTGATGCCAATATGTCCGATTGCCCGAGTCGTACGTCCGATATTTGTGTCCGATAAAAATCGACCACTGGCACCGGGCACCGTAACAGGATAAGGTTGTCCTACTTCCTTCAGCCCAACAAAGGTTGTTGCATATGTTGATCACAGAGAGATCATGCCTTGATTGTTGTTACTTGAAGAATCACACTCACAATGGTTTCCTCGAAACGGATGATTGTATGTGTTTCCTTCTTGGTGATGTTGGTGCTGCTGCAGAATCTCTCCCTGATAGCTCAATTATTCTCTGGTGAAGCGTTCAAAGCAGTCTTGTTGGAATCACCTGAAAAGACCCCAGGCCATCAGATCCATCCAGTGAACGGTCATACTGCTAGTGAAATAAGCAACAATAATGCCTCTGCAACGACTTCTACCTTGATTCATTTGACCATCTATGGCTTGGGTCATCGCTTGATTCGTACCACGGCGGCGTGGCACTTGGCACAGCGTCTGGGTGTCTCCCATTTCAAATTTCAATGGGGTACGTGCGGAAAGGATCATTCTACAGGACCAAGCATATTTCCCTACTTGTTTGGGTCGGATCGATGGAATGTTCCTCATTCGAAACAGATGCAAGCAAGGAATTCCACATTTCCAGATCGAAATGTCTTGGTCCGAAACGATGTCTATGGGTATCTCCCCTCCCAATCCTTCCAAGACCATGCTATTCCAATCCCACCAGGCTGGTATTCTACTGCTTATGATCCCTTGGCCCCAACGATGGACGACTCCAACTACGTTCTGGATTATCCATTTCGTGCAAAGGTGGAGTCAGACGTTTGGTTGTATCAGAAGATGAGAAAACAGTTTGTCTTCTCCCAAGAACTTGTGGAACCTTTTTTGCAACAGCATGACTTTGCGAAACATTTGGTGATTGGCTTACATCTCAGGGCAGGAAACGGCGAAGTCCAACATTTCTCCTATGCTGGACGTCAAATCATGAATGAGACTATGTTTGTTGAGCAGCTGGCGACGCTGTTGCAGCAATTTCTATTGGACATCAAACCCCTAGGGGGGGATTTTGAGCGACCCCCACTCCTGTTTTTGGCCACGGATACGCCTTATTTGATTCCTGTGCTTTCGAATGCTACTGCTTCGTTTGGACTCCCTACTGTCGTACTTCCTCAATTGCGACTGGAAGACCACAAAGGGGTTACTTTTTCTGCTCTCCAGGGTGCTGGACAGAAGTGCTTGCTGGGCTGGCAAGCCATGGTGGCGGATATGATACTATTGAGCCACTCCAATGTGCTCCTGGCGGCACGACACTCTTCGTTTACGCAGAGTTTGCCAGTATCGTTGGTGTTGCATACCCAACGAGAGCATCGTGGACCGCACATGTGTGAAGTATCAGAGAATGCAACCACTATGAGTTGCTTTCAAGACATGCCATCGTGGTTGTTTCGAAAGGACCCCACGAAAGAGTGGACGTTTCAGGTTCGCAAAGGGGAACACGAGGGTGGTGGTGGTTCGATACAAGCAGTACCAGTGGTCCACAAATCATTAATTTTCCTCCCCGAACCACAACCTTCCAAGGATTTGGACGAGACCATGGTATTTTTGCATAATGAACGAATCGATGCCGACCTAGACGACGGAACAGTACCGACACATACGCACGGCAACAAACGATTTAACCCCAGGTATCGGCAACGCAAACCGCTCGAGACACCCGTGTGGAATTTTACCAACGACCATACATGGAACTGAAATGATGAATAGTCCATCCCAAAAACTTAGAGCTTAGATTTAGGTGTTTTTTGCGTCAACTGCTTGCGGGTAGCATTGACAATCATGGTAACCTTCATAGCGAGGCTCATGGTTCCCTTGATCTTGAGCTTTCCCTTCATAAACGCCTGTTGTGGGTTAAGTTTCTTGTTGAGAATTTGGTGAAAAGTCTCAAGGGAAGTGGTAACAATAACATCAGGCTTGTCCTTGGGAGAATCGCACAAGTGCAACGTCAAGGACTTGTCCTTGTCATCGGCCAATTGGAATTTGACACTGGCATTGAATTTGGACTTGAGCTTGGGCGTAGCGGCCACGGCTGCATTCATGGCAGCAAAGACTTCATCAGCAGAGGGTTCCATCTTGATCTAGGGTGCGAGTAGGAGATTGGTATCAGAATTGGTGTTGACAAGCTCTACGAATATCCAACAAGAATGAGTTGAGTGAACCGGAAACTGTCAGGTGTTCAGGATACGAAGGAATGACGAGCGGCGATATTGTTGACCCCGGTGTCCCAAGGGACATCAGTGTGACGTTCAACAGAGGTGTGACGACGGCGACGTGCAGGGTGACGTGCATCAACCAATCATATGCAGTTACGCTTTTTCTCCCAACAACCACCACATGATATCGAGTATCCAAGCGAGGCTCTCGAACCGGTGCCTGTGTGCTGCTGCTGCCCAAACCTTGATACGTCAACGTTGCGACGACGACAACTCTCCCCTGTGCTAACATGAATCTTTCCAAGGCTCTCTGCGTCATGTTGGCGACTTTGTCGTCGACTCAAGCTTTCGTCCCTGCTCGTAAGTGCAGTTAGTTGTCACATGGTTTGGATTCTCGCTACAATGCCATTGGCTAATGGCAGGACAAGTTGAAGTCGGGAGATAATGTAGTGAGAATCGTGTATACTGACCCACTCTTCTGTCATGTATCCATTTATCTACAGCTGCTCTTGGTATGTTCGGAGTTCGTTCCATGGGAGCTTTCACCAACTTGGAAGCCAAGAAGTCCATTGCTGATTTGGCAGATTCCGACTTGAAAGGAAAGAAGGTATTGATCCGTTGCGATGTTAACGTCCCATTGGATGGTAAGAAAATCACCGACGATACCCGTATCCGCTCTTCTATTCCTTCCATTGAATACTTGAAGAACAAGGGTGCCATCGTCACTGTTTGCTCGCACTTGGGACGCCCCAAGAATGGGCCCGAGGACAAGTTCTCTTTGGCTCCTTGCGCCGAGCGAATGGGAGAGATCCTCGGACAAGAGGTCAAGTTGGCTTCTGACTGTATTGGCGATGAAGTTTCCAAGCTCGTCAATGGTGCCTCCGATGGTGATGTTATCATGTTGGAGAACACTCGATTCTACAAGGAGGAGACCAAGAACGACCCTGCCTTTGTCGAGAAGTTGGCTGCTCCTTTCGATTTGTACGTTAACGATGCTTTCGGAACTGCCCACCGTGCCCATGCTTCCACCGAGGGTGTTACCAAGTACCTTCAACCTTCTGTTTCCGGATTCCTTTTGGCTAAGGAGCTTGAGTACCTCGATGGAGCTGTCAAGAACGGAGCCAAGCCCATGGCCGCCATTGTGGGTGGATCCAAGGTCTCTACCAAGATCACTGTCCTTGAGTCCCTCTTGGACAAGTGTGACACCATCTTGATTGGTGGAGGTATGGTTTTCACTTTCTTGAAGGCCAAGGGACTCAATGTGGGTACTTCTTTGGTGGAGGAAGACTTTGTAGATACGGCTAAGGAGGTCATGGCCAAGGCTGAGAAGCTCGGAAAGACCATCCTTCTTCCTTCCGACATTGTCATTGCCGATAAGTTCGACAAGGACGCCAACGCGAAGGTTGTTCCTGCTGATCAGATCCCTGATGGATGGATGGGACTTGACAACGGTCCTCAAACTGTCCAAGAGCAAAAGGAGGCCTTGTCCAGTTGCAAGACCATCATCATGAACGGACCTATGGGAGTGTTTGAATTCGAGAAGTTTGCTGCTGGAACCTTTGGTTTGGTTAACATCTTGGCTGATTTGACCAAGGAGAAGGGAGTTGTTACCATCATCGGAGGAGGAGACTCTGTTGCCGCCACCGAGTTGTCTGGACGTGCCGGAGACATGAGCCACATTTCTACTGGAGGCGGTGCTTCCCTTGAACTTTTGGAGGGCAAGGTCCTTCCCGGTGTTGCCGCTTTGAATGACAACTAAAAACTAAAATCATTATATTTTCCAATGCGTGCAATGGCTATGAAACCACATGTCTCTCTCTCTCTAGTTAAACTCAATGGAGTCTTCTGTGTTTCTGCGACGTCTCACAACATTTGACAACGATCTCCTCAGTGCACGAAGGCTGCTTCTGCGGCGGGGCGGAATGGTGTTTTTCAGGTCACGGTCGTCAGTATGGGAGCCATCCAGAACTCGAGCCTGCATCGTATCAACCCTTTCTACTTCAATATCTTCTTGCAAAACATTCCTTGATGCCCCCATGGCACCTGGAATATGTGAGCCTTGCCCCAACCTCACAAAACGTGCGTGTTCTGCCCGCTCTAAAGCTTTTTGTGCCATTGCATACCATTGAAGCGCGATCTCTGAGACCATCTCCTCTGCCTTGGAAAGAATATAGGGCTCAAATGGACAATCCCTTCGAAAGAATACTTGACTGGTGATATCCAACTTAGAAACATATTGGAGATCTGCTTGTGGATGGCTCCTACGTTTCTCCGACGACACTATCCATCGTTCTACCACATAAAACCTGTCACCAAAAGGAATGTCCTTCAAGACAGTCTTGTTTTCTAGCACCAAAATGCGCTTAGATGCAATGAGGCAACGCTGGATCTTTGTTGTGTTTGCAAATGCCGGACCAAAAATGCCACTGTTGGTTTTTGCCATGAACGTTTGTATTCTTTCTCGCATAGGATTCTTAGACTGTGGTTTGGTATCTTGAGCCATTGTCTCAATCAAACTTGGATAGGAGTCTCCCAGGTCTTGCCATTTTCCGTAGCTAATGTCCTTGTCCTTTCGCTTCTTGTGGAATTCCACAAAAGAAAAGGGAGCGTTATCTGCCAAGAATACATCAAAAAAGCCTTGCGCATGTAGGCCTTGGAACTCCAACCCTTGAATATTATTGCATTCCAGCCGATGAAACTTTTGCTTTGCCCATGACAGTATCTGAGCGCGTGTTTTCAAGGACGACGGATCTTGAATCGGAATGGAGTCATCAATGGTTGGTTCTGTCTCCACTTCAGACGTCTGTGTTTCGCGTGCATCAAACGCAACGTCCTGCTTCTCAACTACAGACATATCAATATCGACAGTGTTTTTGGAGTGCCCAAAACAGCTGCAAATATCATGTTCACCACCTGCAATGACAATCGCACCAAATGCGGTAAAAGCAGTCATGACCCCGCCCAGAAAAACCAGTGGATTCAAGAGACAAATTCCACCTGCCACCACAGCAAATCCAAGAGGAGGGATATATTCAGCTGCTTCTTCCCAGATTGTTGTCGTGAAATCAGTGGGAGCGAAATATGTAGCAATGGAACCGTCATCGCTATTCCCCAACGACAGGTCAACAAGGCTGGCTGATGCGTCATCTAACATTTCACTTTCATCGGCCATGTACTCTGCGTCCAACGACGTACAAGGTACATCTTGAGCATCGCTCTGCGTTGTCTCCAGTGGAAAGGGGGGTGTTGTGGTTTCTTCTTCGAGTAGTGGAGGCATGATATCCTCCGCTGGTCAATCCCCCTCCAGCTGGATTGTGGGAAATGTCGGCCTTTTGCCGGCTGTGGTCCTTTTTTGTCTTGTAAAAATATTGGCAATTGCGCGATGCTAAAGCAGCAGCAGGACGACGACCGGGAATTGTTGGCTGGCCAAAACTCGAATGAACTTACTGGAACGGCATATTTGGACGCGAGGAACCACATGCTTCACTGGAGAGTTGAACGTCCCCCCTAAATGGAATGTGTCCGTTTGGTCCAACAATACATCCGTTCATGGCGGCAACGACGTCATTCCCGCCGGGCAACCGGTACTCGTAGCAGTAGTACTCGTAGTGGTGGTGCTGCCGCCAGTAAAAGCTAGTAGCTGCCGAAATATATTCACGGTTATTCTAGAGAGCCAGGCGTATCACAGGGTAGAACTAGAGTACGTATTGTTAGTACAAACAAGGTACAGACACAAGATAATACTACACTTTCTACTCTTACAAGCCTATGGCTTGATACGTGTCTATCTTTCCCTTCACAATATCCACTCCTCTCTGAATATGCTCACAAAGTTCACGGACTTCCTCCTCAGAAGGACCCGTGAGGACTTCGACTTCGCTTCCATTCTTCCGAGGGGTGTTGAGGAGGATGATGATGGCCCATCCAATGGAACCATCTTCATTCGGAATTTTTCGCACTTCAAGTCTCGATACATGCTTGTATTTCAGTGACATGAGTTCCTCTCCCTTGGGCCCAAGCATCACGAAGCGCTTCACACTTAAAAGGGCAACCCTGTCTCTCATGTCTAAGTGACTCAGGTAGTTTTCTCCTGCGCATCGAGTACGTAGCATCAAAGCCATCGCAGCTGCATCCTCCAGTTTGTAGGGTCTCAGCACCTTGTCTCTGCCATAGAAAGGACGACGGGGGCGGATTTGATCATTTACAAGCGTCTGACCACGTTTCGGGTCACCAGATTTCTCCATTGTGTTTTTGACTCCAATCATCACATCCGTAGCAGCATCACTGATTCCAATGACTGGTTTCACAAGCAAGCCGAGCAAGCCCTTGCCAATTCCTTTTGCAAATCCTTCAATTCCCTTCCTCTCTGCTCCCCGTATTGGTGCCTTGACAACTCCAGTTACACCATCCAAGAAACCCTGTACCAGCTTCACGAAGCCACTTTCTACTCCACCGGCAAGGGTAACCGTTGTCTCCGAATTCAGACGCAATTGCTTGTTGCGATCCCGCTTCTGCGCATATCTTCGATCCAATGTCAGTACCGCCATGTTCTTGGAGAACGTTTCTGTCAATAGTGAGGCCGAATCGGCAAAACCACCAACGGCATGTCGTGCAAGGGAGCCGGTACCACGAGCTACTCCGTCAACCAAATAGCTGGGATCAAGTTCTTTTACCGATTTCTTCAACCCACGTACGGGTTCGCTGACAAAATCGCTGACACCGTCACCCAGACCACGGATCAAGCCAAGGGGATTTCCAAAGGCGGCCAACGACCCCAACAGTGCAGGGACGTTCTGTCTCAAAGAAGCCAAATAGTGCGCCGTCAGGTAAGTTGAGAGCTGGGGGGCGCTGGACATATGATTCCTCAATGAGACACCCGAGAATGTCAGTGAAGCCCCATCTAAGCGAAGGAGGGCATCAACGACAATACTCTTCAACACACCACGAACAACGGCCAAAGGAGTGGTGTTTTTCCGGCCAACTCGAACTCCCAACAACGCACTACTACTCCCGACCAGAACGTCACCTTTCCGAACCGCTTGATGAATGGCTGCCACCTCTTTTCCTTCAAGGCTCGCCTGGAAAGGTGTCAGTGCTCGAGCTGGTGCAACAGACAATGACAAAGCCGTTGGCAAAATGGTCAAACTTTGGAAATACAACTTCTGGTTTTCGCTGCCAAAGGCAGCGTTCTCCAATGATTCCCCATTGTGGGTGAGAACCGTGGGCACTGGAATTGACCTGCGTTGTTCAAAGGTCCCTAAATTTCCTGAAACATCGGAGCTGTGCTTTTCTTCAGATGAACTGCTTTGACGCAGATGGTTCTTTATTCCCAAGAAGAATCGCTGCAGTCGCACCAGGAAAGCCAAGTCAACTGCAATGGCAAGATTCCGTGGAGCGATGGTCACTGAGCGTAAGCAAACAATACCAGATTTGTGCTTGGGCGCAAGTGCAATAGCAATTACAAGGAGTGGGGTTGTGATGTCCACATTTGAATCTTGATCGGATGAGTCTCCTGCCAGTGCATCCAGTTTTAGACCAAGGTGGGGCTTGATGGCCACCTTAAAGGGGGCACTGGGTACATGATTGTCTACTTGTAACCACCCTATTGACACAATCAAGGATGCATCAGTGGTCCGAACGCTATTCCAGCGTCCAAGGGCGTTGATATTTCGCATGGAAGCCACTGCAATCTCGGAAGGAACATCATCTACTAGAGAGATGAGGAAACCACTGAATTCAGCTCGGATTGAAAAAATCTGGTCTTTTTCTCCGTCATCCTTCCTGGGAACACCTGCCATAGCATTTTTGAGATCGGGGTCCAGTTCGGAAAGCAGTGCAACACGCTTTGCTTCGTTTTCTTCGAGAACTTCCTTGGACTCAATACGACCCAGTGCAATACTCACGCCCATGCGAACTTCGTCGAAAATAGAGTCAGAGGTAGGTGGTGAATTTGATACACTGGTACTTGGATTGTCGGCAGCGCCATATGAAACTTCGGGGAATGGGTTGGAAAATATGTCTTGCACAGGGACATTCATCAAAAGTAGTTTCAAAACACGCGTTGGTCCATCACTTGAAATGATACCCAGTACTCGGAGGGATCGTAACCGATATCGTGTTTCTTGGTCCACAATGCCAAAGAGTTTGGACGGGTTTAACCTCACACTTTCACCGACCGTGGTCAACCCCAAAACTTTCACAGTTTCAATACCAGAACGATGAGAGAAAGGGGCTAGAGCAAGGCGAGCCCGAAGAAGCTCCCCAATCGACGCTTCTTTTCGATGTGCATATTTTCCTTGTCTGTAAGGGACATCTAAACCGAAAGATTTCCTCTCTTGAGGACGAATAACGTCAATATCATCTCG
The DNA here is from genome assembly GCA_013372465.1 of Nitzschia sp. Nitz4. Classification (NCBI taxonomy): domain Eukaryota; phylum Bacillariophyta; class Bacillariophyceae; order Bacillariales; family Bacillariaceae; genus Nitzschia; species Nitzschia sp. Nitz4. Next base: position 8,825 of record WXVQ01000206.1, read on the forward strand.
TGAAATGAGTTGTTCAACTCCTCCCGACACTGGAGTTCCGCGTGGCGAATCACCCATCACTGCAGAAGGGTTTGCCAACACCCCATCCTGGCTGATCCAAACTGGGAACGGTGATTCATTTTCAACGCGAAACAACGCACCATCACCCAATGGATCTTCTTCTCTGAAAGTGATATTGATACCAAAACCACCAGTTCCCGGCCGAATTTCCACAAGTGCCTTGACGGACCTCACAAGTGGTGCCGCTCCCTCCTTTGAAGCGATTCTTCGAATGCGAAGTGGTACCATTCCAAGATTGCAAATATCAAAACCACCACTCCACCTGTAGACGCCTGGTTCATCATCAGTAGAGGAACATGGTGTAACACACACTAGCCCTGGCAAACGGAAGTCCGCCCAGTAGAATGGCTGTACATCTCCGGGAGTCAAAGAAACTGCCGTTGAGTCTGGGGCCCCCGCTTGCTTCACCTTAAAGCACAAACTGGGGGAATCATTTCGGACGAGGAATCGCGAGGAAACTGACATTGTTCGCGAGAACTCACCCCATTCTCCTTCCACATCCCCAACAGTATAACACAACTCGTACAAACATGGTGACAAATCTGCACTTTTGTACCGAAGATCAGTGAGCAAATCCGAACTCAGGCTAGGTTCATTTGAATTCTGTTTGGAAGCTGATAAGGCGGGCCATCGTGAAGCAAGAACTCTAAGTGCACCATGGCTTGTTCCGGTATCAGGAATGATTGCAGGCATGCACCATTTTCCACCACCGCATTTCACGGATATTTTTGTGGAGACAAGTTCATCTGACTGTGGACCGTCAACAACCGCAGGTCTGGGCCCTTTTGACTGCTTCTTTTTCATGCCAAGCTTCTTCTGTTCACGGGTGAAGGAGTCGTAAATGGGCTGGTGAATAGCCTGTAACCCACCATGTAACCTTGACGACATACCCTTGCGTCCTGTTCTCGTTCTGAAAAACCTTCTGCGGCGAATTGCGTGGGTTGCATCGAAACTGCGACGCCCACTGAATGACCCTATACCACCAAGCAAATTTCGGCAACTCTCCCATCCACCCATTGATGCTTCTACATCACCAGATGTATCAATGATCTGTAAAATGAAGGTGTTAGTTTGAAGACAAGAAAAGTGAGTCAGATTTGAACGAGAGGACATACCCATCGGTCATCGACCCAGGTCCAATTTGGATCTTCCTCTGATTGTGTAATGTTTGGCCTATACGAATCGTAGCTGTCTGAAGCCCACCAGCGTCGCTTCACGGTGGAGTATTCGATTTCTAGATACTCAAAAATCTCCTCTGTTAGCTCTGTGCACTCTTGATTGGGGAGACTTTCCATTGTTCCAGTTTCTGCAGCTTCTTGAGCCCCTTTTCTGCTCAACCCAGTACCCTTTTCACCAACTTCAAGAAGGTTTGCAATCTCCATTAGAGCTGATTCGGCGTTGAACTTTGATACAGTATCTTGTGATGTTCCTTTCGTGTTGCTTTTGTCAGAATGAAGCTGATGGGAAGGACATCCAAAATTCAAGGGCAGGGTGGTGAAATTTTGAATCCACAGTTCAGCAAACACCACCACCTCAACACCATAGGTTCGTGCTCGTTGGTAAGTGCCAACATTGTAGGAGGTAATCTTCTGGACCATCCGAACACCTAGTGTCAACGGAATTCCCAGCCGATCGTTGGGGACCTGCACAGTTTCCTGGCGTGCCACCGGAAGAATCGATTTCAATGAGGAATCAATGTCATCTTCACTGTTTTCAAAGTCTAAACTGTCATCGCAAGCCGAGAGGGAAGCCCAACTGGACCAATGCTGTCCTTTCGACTCCCTAAAACGTGCTTTCAAATCCCCTATTCCATATTCACAGGCAAATATCTCTGTACAACCACCGCTCTGGAGGGCAATCCCAAATCGATTGGAGACATCCTGGCGCTCCCAGGAACCATCGACAACGGCTACTGGGGATTCTTCGAGGCTTGCAGTAGCCAATTGCCATTCGAGATCCATTGGTAACATGTTCCTCAGAGTGATGCTGGAATCCAAAGTCACTGATATAACTTCGCCGCTACCTTCTTCGAAGTCTCCAGAACTTTGCTTTGTGTTTGCCTCTACAGGCCCTGTCCTATCCAATGCTGCTGTGGAACCTCCGAAAACGGCGAGCCATATCGGTAGCCCCGTTTGTTGCATTGGACGACAGCAAACATAACTAACCTCACCAAAAGTTTCTTCCCAAACCCACGTGCCCGAGTCTTCTAATCGAAGGCCTTCAATTTCATTCGAAAATGAGAAGAGAGGTCCAAATCGGAGGATGCTAGAGCTTCCCCAATTGAATCGCACTGCTTGGCCTTGAACACGAGGACGGACAAAAATATCTGCTGGTTCGAGTTTCAATGCGAGCCAAAGTGGCATATAAAATGGATGACCTGGTTTGGCAGTACCCACAAGCTGAATTTCTCTTGCTGCTTCGCTCGAAGGCCTTGAAACACCAACCTCGATTTGAGTGTTCAGAGCGGAAGTCATCACTCTGACAGCGGTGCTAAGAGTCAAAATTCGTCGATTGTCATCAAGTTCGACTTTCCATATAACCGGAATTGTGTAGGTCATCAACTTTTCACCTGTACCAGTTTCCTTGCTCACTACCAAATGGTGCACAGAAATTCCCACCTTAAAAACTTGCAAGCCTACCAAGGGTTCGACGAACACTCCCGAGACAGCCTGGATTGCTACTGTCAAACTTGGAAAGTGCCCTTCATAGTTTCTAACCTTCTTTGACGCCAAATGGGTCACCGCAGAATCCACGTCAGATGTTCCTTGTGAGCTATCCGAAATAATTTCCATGTTGAACTTTGCGTCTTCTTGATCGGCAACTTCTTGAATGGATGCTAGACTGTTCCGCAATAGCCCTGTATATTCTCCTACTCCACCTGGAAGATTCCCCATGGAGAAACGGGTTGGGCCTGGCGACCGATTTTTCTCGTTTGGATCTTCTTGGAGGAAAGCGATTGCAACTCCAGTTCGATTTCTGAACACAAAAGGTTTTGCAGACACGCTTTTTTCATTCTTGTCCGCTCCGCGTTTTTGGGCAAACGAGAGAGCTCCTTGCACAGCCTTTTTGGCAGCCACGCGACGTGCTTCTTGAGTACGATTAACCCGTGGGGAACCCGACTCATTCCTGCCAACAACTGAAAAGGTGTCTGTAGGTGCATTCTCATAACTCGCCATGGATAGAGAAACACTTGCATTGTCTGTCACAGATTCAAACTCGGGATCCTCTGCAAGTGAATCATTGTTCTGTGCTGAAGCAGACTTCCGCCATTCCTTCCATTGCTTGTTTGCTTTGACCAAAACCAGAATTGCTGCATCGGTTAGGTTAACCGAAAGGATCTGCGGCGTTTGACCTAGGTTTGGAATGACATTCCCTCTAAAACTTTGAACATGAAGAAGTCGATCAGAAATCTCTATTGCCGTTTGGCCAGGACTGGAAGACAAGGGGCTTCCATTTTGTTTCTCCACAAGTAGGTACAGTTGGGAGTTTTCTAGCAGTGGTTCCCAGAACGCAATTCGAGGGTGAAAATAGTCAATTGAACAGGAGGATATCACAGAAAGAGACACAACTCTTGTGGCCTTGAACTCTTCCACTTTTTCCTCGTCAATCAATATTCTCGTGTTTGTGTTGTCGCTCTCTGAAACTTGCGACGCATCTAGATGCACAAATTCTGGGGGGAGAACCGTAATAATCTGGCACTCCCCACCAAAACCTCTCTCTCCGCGCAGTTCCAATGCATGCACCTTCACCCGGAATAATGGCATATCACGACCGTTTAGATCATCAATGAAGGACAGGGCGAAACCAGATGACGAGATTCCAATACTGTCAATAGTTCCAAGAAGCCTAGCATCGAGCTCTCGAAATGTCAAAGAGTAGTACCGACGTTGAGACACATGTTCTCCATTTGTCGTTTTGCCTCCACTAGTATGATCCAAATCAGAAATCACACGCCAAATTTCGTCGACTCCCGCTTCTTGTACCTTCACATCGTCGATTGCAACTACCAAAGCGCCCGCGGATGGAATTCGTCTAATGGGAGGATCCAGAATATCTTTGAAGGTAGCCTCAATTTGTTCGTCGTGACTATCATCCACCACTTCACCTGCCAAGGCGGTTTTTATTCCAGGTTGGATCGATTTGACGACGGGCAACTGCGCACAACTACTTCGTTCGAAAACAAGGCCGTTTGGGACCCCTCTTTTGAATCGAAGCGTGTACGACGCCAAATAGTACTCGGGTCTAGAAGCGTCATCCTGCCTTGTGCCGTTGCCTTCGACGCCGTTTTCTTGGATACCTTTACAGTTTGACGAGGAATCTGAACTTCCCTTGCCATAGAATTGGAGAGTAATTGGTCGCTTGGGAACGGAAAGGCGCCTTACCACGTCATCGAGCTTGAAGTTTGCGACGTTCACGTTGTCTATTGATAGCAAACAATCACCGACCTGAATGCGGTGTTGGAGGTTTATCCTTTGTAGACTGTTGACTACAATCTTCCCTTTGTCAGATTTCAAACCAAGCCCCAACCTTTCAGTAAAAAAGTCAACTTCGTATGTTCGGTTCCGAGTGGAAGGAACTGTGTCGAAGGTTCTGGTACCAGCTTCATGGCCTAAACTGTTGGTGTTGCGCGATCGAGACAATCGATGCAGAACTGTCTCGATGAGATTTAGATCTTCAAAACTGAGAAGAGTAGCCACAGGTTCAACTGTGATGAACACTGAGCGCATTGTAGGAAACAGCGGCTTTCTGGTCTCTTGATATTCGATACCTGTTGTCACAGGTTGAATCAGGGCGACGCCAAGCGTGTGCTCGGCATCTTCACTCCACCCATCATCGGGGTCGGGGAAGGCGGACAGGTTTCCCGCTCCCACCATATCCGCATTGTTGGATTTGAAACACAATGCGCTATACACATCGGGATTAATATAGCTCTCCATGCTGTGGAGTTGTACATTTGCAGAAAGAAGTCGTTCCGTGTTGACAGAAACAGCCTTTGTGACCTGCGAGGCATTCAATACCGCAAGCCTGCACGTAGGAATCAAAGTTGTGAGAAGTGAACACTTAGCATTGAATCAAGCGACCCGGACTCACCCTCGCAAAACCAATGCACGTGAGTGGACATCACTCTCATCAGCAGGAAAAATAATCCTTGGATAATTTGCGACCACTTTGAGTTGCAACACCGAGCTACGAAACGATGGACCTGTAGACTGGCGGCCCTTCGTATTGCTCGCACTGACTCTTGAAAGAGAAAAGTTGTGTTTCCCATCAATTGGCCATTCGCAGGACAAAAACGAAGCGACTTCTTTGAATGGTCGTATAAAGACGTTCAAACTCAGGAAGTTCACAACTACCTTGACAGTAGTCGTTGGGGTATCGCGAGGCAAATTGACGTCTTTCAGCCCACCAGATGTTTGAGCAGATGAAACCGGACAACGGTCAAGGGACACCACGATCTGTGGGCTTTCCACCTCGTCAGGAACAGGATTGCCACTATGGCCGCTGTTCCCTGCGTATCCTTCTGCCAATATTTGAAATGGACAAGGAGCGCGGATCTCTTTTTGATCATGTGATCCATTTCTCATGTTTGAATAGAAGCGTTCCCTTACCAGCCTCCCTTGATCTCCTAGATCGAATAGTCCCAATCGAAACAAGGAGAGCCGGAACGAAGTGTCACCTGTAGAGGACACGGTTAACGAAATCTCAACAGTCTTCACACGAAGAAGCAAGATATCATATTTGAAAGCAGCCTCGAGTTCTTCGCCCAAAATGCTATCGATACTGTCATCGCGAGAGAGCTTTACTGAAAGACCATCCACACCGAACACGACGTCTACACCTCCAGTTTCGCTTCCGCTTGAATTGTTGGCGGAGCCACCATTTTGAGTGCGATCATGATCGTCATCTGGATTTCTTGCTTTTCTTCGGCCAGCCTTCCCATAGCGCACGAACCTTGCATTTGATGAATACATAACATGGGTAGCGTTTACAGGATCTGAAGTATCTTCATCATCAGACATATAGCTTGTGTTATGACCTCCCTCGCCTTCAAGCCAATACGCCTTCTCAACGTTGTCCCACTTGGTCGTGTCCACTTGTCTCCCAATGTTGCTGTTGATGACGTTACGTATAAGCACGTAGTCCGAGTATTTCAATATGAGGTCTACAAAAGATAATTTCCCCTGGACGCAGAGTTTTCCACCGATGCTGGTTGGTTTTTGTACATCGATGGTTAATTTCATCGTCTGTGTCAGTGGAGAAAGGACAGAATCCTTCAAAACACAAGCCTGAAATCCAGACAGACGGAACGACAAGATTCTCCACCACCGTGTTGTTGCACTTTCTGTTAAGCCAGCATCTCCTGATTTCAATTGTCGATTGTCAAAATAGCTACGAATCGATACTCCGCCTAGAAACAAAACACTCGTGAGGAACTTGGATGCACGCAAGATATAGTGCACAAATAACGTACCCAAATTTAGGGCAAGGGCATCACATGCTGTCTCGTGTTGTAGTAGTAGCACCCTGGGAGACCGATTTTGAAACTCAAGGAAACTCTTTGTTTGGATCCTTTTACTTAGAAATCCTTTTGCTGCTCTCGAGGTAGCCCCCATACCTTTCCCTGGTAACCCATTGGAGAGATAATCAACTAGCTCCTCCGTACGCTCCTTCAGGTATGTAAATTGAACTCCAGCAACCTTCAAACTGAGGAAATCGTCAATGCCACCAATTTCTGAAACGTGTCTTACAATCCACTGTGGCAAACCTGCCTCTGGAATGTTGTCGCCATGATAATTCGAAAACGTTCTGTAATGAAAACTCATGAACTCGGAGGAATCATTCGTTCTCGTTTCATCGGTAGAATGTACTACTTTCAACACAGAACGATTGACGTCAACAATGCCACTCTCGTAGCTGTCACGGTCTTGAATCGCAAAATCTTTGACCCCTCCAGTGACAATCATACCATTTTGTCCAAGATTGGACTTATCGAGAACCAAATGACTCGACTGCACTACCAACTCAAGAAGGCGTCGGTTTTGATGTTCCTTGTTTAAACAAACAACCAATCGATCTAGTTGCAGAACCACATGAAATGAACTCGGAACAGAACTTGCCTGATCCAAATCCTCTGAATTCGTGGCGGGGCCGTTCTTGATGAGGTCATTCATACCTAGCTCAAAAATTTGGCCAATGCGAGCTTTGGCGTCCTTCTTCAGTCTGCCCAGAAATCGTTGAATTGCAATCACTGTAGATGGATTCCACTGAACTGATAAACTCGGGATTGCAACCTTCAACTCTTGGTTGGCTGCGTCACTGGAGTCAAGAAGAAATAACAATGCGTTTGGTGTTGAAATAGCCTCATCATTGTGCACATCGCTACATTCAGACGCATCGGAACCCAATCTTTCCATCAAGTCTGGGGAAACCGTATATTTTGCCAGGCCGCATTCTTGAGAACGCATAGAATCCCACAATAGTTTTCGCCCCCCTGTCGAACGAGAGGCACTTTCGCCGGTGTTTCCTCTAGTAGAAGCCACAGCACGAAAAGGAGAGTTGTTGTGTTGCAAACAATCGAACAGTTCCAACGTATCGAGTCTTAATCCCAAAGTCGAACTGCCACCCTTGCCTCGGTACTGGCTGAAGAGCAGTTTACCTAGTGACAAAACAACTAAATCCTGAGTACCGGCAAAATGGCGACCACTGTCATCGGCTAGACAGACCTCGATTCCATCACATAGTATATCAAATTGGCTTCCGCCCCCAAAAGGTGCAGTCCCCTTGTTCTGGGTATCATGTTGTGTCTGAATGGACTTCCTTGGGGACTGTATCCTTGAAACAGCTTCAATTTCGGATGTTTCTTTTGACTCATGTGCAATGAACAGACAAACCTCAAGGGCTACTACCAAGTCAGAGTAGGCAGCTCTTGCCCTTAGCCTGTCACCGCTTATTCGAAGTGTTTGTTGTGCTTCAGGATGTGAGCCCTTCGTGATAGAGCCCCCAATGCTCCAAGGACGAATTAAGGAATTCTCATCACTACCTGCAATGCGCTTGGATCCACTAGAAGAAAGTGTGTACATTTCCACTTGATCAAACACAAAGAATCGAGATATTCTGTCTTCTTGTCCAGAATTGACATGCAACAATTCGAGATGACTCATCCGGACAATCAACCGCGAGACCGAGGTTTGGTCCTGGAGGGCAGACATGATAATCCTAGGAGAAGTCAACAGAATCCGCAGTTGGAATGTCGGAAGTACACGATTCACATTGTGAATTGTAGATGCTGATGCGGGCTCATGGGCTGGAATCCACTTAAACTTCTTACCCTGTGACAGTCCAGAATCCTGACTGGTACCCCCTGTCCCAGAAAACCCACCAATTTTGTACCAACGATCACCAACTTGGATCGACGAAGCAATTTCTGAAGAGTCTAAGAGTAGAGGCATGGGCAGTGATGAGAAAAACTTGGAAACTCGACGCCAGGCTGGAATGTGTGCGTAAATGCAGGCATCGACAATCTCTAGCGTCTTTGTGTTGTCTCGTGATGGTAGTGTCGTGGACGTATATACAAGCTCAGGGGTATCCTCATGTTCATTCGTCATATGAATATCGTCCTTGAGCGTTTCATGATCATATTTCCAAGAAGAGAGCAGTTTCTGTACGCTGCCAACTGGCTTCTGTGACATTGCCACTAAATCTACGTCACAGGAGGCTCGCTGTCGGACAATCAAATCAGATTCTTTCCTGAGACTCCAAATCACATCCAGACATTGCGCTACCGCTATCGGTCTGACATCGTTCTCGATTCCATTCAGAAGTTCGGCTCGAACTGACGGGATCCGAACCACCACATCATAGGTTGTTGGTGTTACATCCTTCTTATCATACCCAAACTGTACAAGAATACTGCAAAGATATGCCTGAAAGTCCGATGCCGACAAATTTTGTAGAGACACCCATTCGTCCATGTGACGCGATGGCTCTCCGATATTGTGCGTCAGAATATGTTGTAGAAGAGTATAGTCTTCTCGCTGCAAAGCAATAGAAAGACTTTCAAACTCTGCTTTGACCCTCCACTTGGGAATAACAAGAAGTGCACCTGGACCTGTGGGCCACTGTACCGACACCGATGCCATCACTGGGAATTTCCCGAGCTCCCGTCCACTCCAACTAAACAAACGCAAGTCTCGCAATATGATAGAACAATTGTTGAACCATTGCATGCGAGGAAGACCTGATTCGTCATTTTGTGTGCCCTCGACAAGGCTACCAGCGTAACGGTTCGAGATATCAATGTCTGATAAATCCATCCTTAGGAAATGGGGGGACCGATAGGTAACGGGAAAGACGAGCTCAGGCGATTGTAGTGAAATGTTGAACCTTGTGATAGTCATCCCCTTGGCTTCTGAGCCTGGCAAGGCACCATCACTGATCTTGGGACCAGACTCTTCGACAATCTGTTGATTCCGAGAGCTAGGAGGACCCCAAAGCGCAGTGCCAACAATACCTTGAAAAAAGTAATCAACGATTTCGAACCAGAGTTGTTCCAAGACGACAAATCTCATGGGAGAAAATTTTGCAATCACATGTAGGTTACACCCAATCAGCTTCCCTTGTTCACGGTCAATAGTAACAAGGCTGGTGGGAGAATCGGCACAATCCTCATCTATAGTTTGGAATATCCTTTCTCTCGTGTTGATAAAAATCTCCATCTCCAGCAGAGACGAGGGTTTCTCTCCTGACGACCCGTGACCTCGAGTCTTCAAGCCTAAAATCTGGCCATACAGTGTGTTATTTTCAACACTAGCAGGATCAACGAATGTCAGATTCCCAATACTCATCAGAGTCCTGGAACCACCCACTGATCTAGTTCTGTATGTCACAGAGGTGTTGTCCATTTGGGCAACCATCACTTTCCGGTGACGGCTTTCTTTGTTAAAACTCACACGTAGCTTCGCCAGCTTGAAGACAACTTCGAATGGCTTCCTCTGATCCTTGTCGGTGGCGCCAGCATGATGTGCATTGGTGGTCAAAGGGTAGCTCGTTGAATGGGGTGACAGCGGCATGACAGTACTGCGAAACCCTTGAGCACTAGGCCGTCCAAAGGGATGAAACAAACCAAATGGTAATCCTGAACTGATATCAGTATCAGCAGTTTCGAATGAAGATGACGAGACTTCAGAAAGTGACATAATGGAGGCCGATGTATTCTCAGCTTGAACGGCATCAAAAAACTCATCGTCAGAGAGTGATTGAGTCTCCGCAACTAATGGAATTGTATCGATGGGATTGCGCATGGATTTCATAACTGTGGCGATTGTCTCTGGATTCCACTCAACAAAGAGTTCGTTGAACCCAATAACAACACGATCATTCAGAGGCTCGTCGCCAGTCGCCGCGGACGCAAGATGGGAATACTGAAGAGAAACCATGTCATGTCCTTCCCAGGAATCTACACCCAGATTCCTCCATGTATAGAAGTTTCCTACCTGCTCGATGTCTTTCCGAAGAGCAGGTTGCGACGAAGACAGCAACATGGCAAAGTCTACCCCAGCAGATTGAAACAAGTCGATCATCCCTAGCGAATGCAACCTCGCATCGAAAGTCAGCTCAACTTCGCCTTTCTCGGAAGTTTCCTGTTGAATTTTACCTCTCATGCCCTGTAGGGCAAGATCAAATAGAGGGATTCCGCCGTTTGGAATCGCATCATCTTGGTCGCATTCCTGAGCAGTGTCATTGGTCATTCTAACGCGGATTACTGGGGTCGTGAAATCAAACACAAACAGCCGACTAGTCGCTTTCGTAGCGTTTTCTGCCGATTCATGCAGTGATACTTTCTTCGACATGGACACTGAGCGCATGGATACTACCTGAGGGGGCGATACTTTCCGCTTGCTGCGAAATTGTCGCCGCAGGCGGGTCATCAATTGCATTGAGGAGGATGTCAAGTTGAAGGCTAGTCTTGGCAGTGTTGCGTCCACATGTACACTTGTGGAGCCTGATTCACCAGGGTTAGCTTGACTAACGATTCTCGTCGAAATGTCGAACTCTAGAGAAAAGGGCTCAACAATGGAATCACTTATCGGTTCCCTGTCCTGGGATGATAACTGTGTTTTCCGGACAAATACATTTCGCAACTCCAATCTCCATCTATCATCAAAATCCTGGCGAGCCTCCGTTAACTCCTCATTGAATAATCGAAGACGGCCGAAATCAACAGCCAACATGGAGCTTTCCGGATGATGCACGTCTTCAGGTATAACGAACTCTGGAGCAGAAATATCGACGTCAACGATAATCTTTTTCCTTTTGTGAGCCAAAGCCTCCAGTAGCTTCTGCCGTTGACGTCTTTGCCAATTGTGGGCAGCAGAAGCCATTCGGTGATAATCATCGACAAGCTCTGGTGTTTTCACCGTACCCAACACTCTCGTGGCAACTTCAACTGGTACCACAGAGTACACTACTTCCATCGGGAGGACTCGGATTCGTGTCTCCGTCGTTGAACCACGGTCTTCAGGTGGGAAGACCGCATCACCAGATGGACTAGTCAAATGGAGCTTCTTCCGCACTGATATGGATATCCCCTTGAAATGCTTGGTTCCTTCAATTTCAACAAAATCGTCGGCGACATCTGAAGCAGTGCCCTTTCGACCAATCAAATGCGGATAAAATCGATGGAAAGTGGAGTCAGCTGCTGATGTAAGATCTCGCACAATGAGAGAGGCCAATGCACATTCAAGATCAAATGAACCATCGCGATACCAACATTGTTCCTGAACAATCGCACTCGAAATACGAACCACTGGACGTGTACTGGAAACATCTGCGGAATCGTCATTGACTTGCAGAGCCATCTCTGGGCAAGCCAATGAGGCGGTCCAGATGTGGGGATTGTACTCTGGGACATCGCCATGGTGAGTCTTGCGAACTTGCTCTTCCACTTGCTCCTTGCGATTGGATTGTTCTCGTTCCAAAGCCTGTACCATTTCTTGCATCATGGATATTCGATGCTTCAAAGACAGAACGTCTTCGCTAGCCTCCGGAGGCTTTTCTTCTACAGGCTTTCGTTTCCACAGTTGCCAAGATGTCTTCGCTACTGCTGGTTCGTCCTTGGTACTCTGCTCAGGTTGAAACATCTCGAAAGCAGCCGTTCGGAAAGCGACCATTTCCTCTGGTATCAAATCATCTTCCAATGACAGAAGTGCCTCGTGATTTTCTTGTGTCTGATATTCTTGAAACGCTCGGTATTGTGCCACATATTGCTTTCGCCTCCGAAATGCTTCCATGAAACCAACCCACCCCCTTCTTCGAGGAAGATGAAAGGGGTTGACAGACTGACCATATCTGTGGACACGATATAATTCAAGCGATGCTTGCATGCAATATCTCCACCAGCTTATCGGGTCATCCCCGGGAGCCCTCGCGGGTCGCAATCGGGCAAGACGCTGCAGTGACTCCTCCGATAGCAGACCTTTGGTAGCTTGATGCCAAACAGAAAACGATTTGCGGAGATAGGCAATGTCTTCCAGTGTAGCCTTGGCCAAAGTGACCTGTGTGGGTGGCAAATGTATTTGTACAGTGGAGGGCGGAACGTCTGGCGGTTGGGCATCAGGGTCCAGGGTACCAGAACCATTGGATTTGGGAGAGACCAGGGTCAAATCGACACGGGGAGACATCGGATGAAGCAGATAGCGATGTGAATTGTACAATGAGTGTGAGCCTTCCACAGTGAGGGCTTGGAACGCAAGCAGCCAATCATCTGGTGGGTTCTTTGGATCTGCCAGCAACGTGGCTGTCGAATCCCAATACACAGCCAGTTTATCCGCAACACCCCTTTTCCGTCGCGTATCTAAAAGCGCCGATGTGGAAGAGGATGTTGGTTTGCGTGGATCATCTGGTGCAGAATCGACTGAGAATTCGAGGAGTGTAATTCCCAAAGCAAAGGCTGGTCGATATCTTTGTACAGAGTCTTTTGCCAGCGAAGCTTCGGTCCACAAAAAGCCCAGACATGTACCAGGATCCTCGTATCGCACATGAATATTCCGGATTGTGATAGAAAGGGTAGACAGCAAAGTAGAAAGCCAATCTCGAATCCAATTCCAGCGCGTAGATGAAGACACTGTCGATTCTGTGACACGGCGCAGCATTTGTGCATCAAGTTGTGATTGTACATCATTCTCTTTATCAACTCTTGATTGGTGCGAGGGTTTGTTATCTGTAGATTCAGTTTCGTCGGATGGTTCCGAATTAGTGTTTGTTTGTTTCATCTTTGGCGTCACAAGAATGGTAACATCCGATAGAACGAGTGAACAAGGAGCCGAGAGGAGGAGGGGCTGATCCGAATTCTGGCGCCATTTCAATTGAGATCGAAACAAGGTCCATGGGATCCTGAGTTCAAAGTGTCCCACACGACCATAGGCAATCTGCACCGGACAATCAGGCATAAAAGCATCCAAGGCCTGCGGTGACAAGTGCAAATCCTGTAACACCAATTCCCCTTTCCACGCCGACAACCGGACTTGATCTGCGTCCAAATTCTCAACGACATGACCAAAACGTGACGTGACGGCATCCGTCAAATATCGCTCAAACATGAAAGACCTGGTGGAGAACAAAACGCAATTTGGAAAAGTGGATGAGCAAAGATTCCTGTCCAGAGGCAGAGAGGAACTCAAACACAAATAATACCTACCAGAGTTCTTGTCTTGGTTTTCGTTCTTGTTGTTTGCTTTGCTATCTATACTATCCTTGAAATTGACTCTATACGGGGAGATGTGCGTTGTGTAACAATGTACAACGCTTGCACTTGGAATACCGTGTTCTAGCAGAAGGTACTGTAGTTGCAATGAACAATCAATGCTTTCCCGAACGATCCAAGAGCCTTGCCGGTTGCATTTTGTGCGCTGGTTGGAGAGGGGACACGGACTTGAATGAGTCGGAACGTTAAACACTCGGTTAACCCGTTAAAGACGTTACATCAGGGAGGGTCATTTGTCACAACACACCGAGCCTCCTCCTCTTCCAACACCGCCAACGACAACGACGACCGAAACCAAACCCCAAAGCACAAGCGTCAACAACATTAAACAACCCTTCAGCATGGGAAATTCTGCTTCCCAGCTACCGTACAGCATTGACAATCAAGTGGGAGCTCCACACGATCACAACGGTTGGGCTTTCCACAATGGAAAAACTACGGATGGGAACGACACTCCAGTCAGTGTCTTCGTTGGCAAAAAGCCTCAGCTTCTCAAACAGGCAGTGAGTCCGCGTTTTCCAAAGCAGATGCAGTTCATTCCTGCCATGCATCATTACAACTATTCGAGGAAGCTCAGACATCCACATATCCTTAAAGTCATTGCTACCTTGGATACAGACAATCCGACTGCAGCCTCCGCGGAAGGAGCCACTTCTGCGGCATCCTCGGAAGCAACCTCGCAAGCCAAAACGGGGGATTTCATCATTGTCACAGAACCTTGTATTCCCTTGCAACAGTGGTTGCTTGCCAATCCTTCCCCAGAGCAACTAGCTTGGGGGTTGGAGTGTGTCGTCAACGCTCTTCATTTCCTGCACGCCTCGGCAAAGTTGGCGCATGGCAACCTACATCCTCAGTCCCTCTACGTTACGCCATCGGGTGATGTCAAGCTTTGGAATTTTTCTCTTGTCACTCCGATCGGCAACAATTTGGGTCCTACCAACCACTTTCAAGAGTGGGAGGCTTCTCTTACTCCGGAATCCTACCGAAGTCCAGAACGTGTGCAACGCAACTATTCTGCCATTCAACAAGGTGGCATCCATGCCATTGATAGTTTTTCCATGGGAGTCCTCGTTGACCATTGGTTTCAAGGACAGATTCCTTCCGTCTTACAAAAGGCTGTTCAACGACTTCAAACGCCTAATATCAAAATGCGACCTAGACTCCAGCCTCTTCTCAAGTGTCCCTTGTTCGATACACCCTATCAAAAGTTGCAAAAGCAGTTGGAGGAAATTGTTATTCAACCTGTTAATGAAAAGGTGGCCCTTTGGCAGAATCTCAACCTGAGTATGCAGGCGGGTTTGATCCCTGAGCCTTTGTGTCGCTACAAAGTTCTCGCTCTCATTCAAGATACCATCCAAAAGACGTGTACCAACGAGGCCATGTTGGCACAAGATATGTATCGACGAGAAGGTGAGCAAATGCGTCTTTTGGCATGATGAAGTGTCTCTGTGAATGACTCTAACGTTGGTTTGTTTCACTGCAGTTTTGGCCATGATCCCACCCCTGTTTCACATTTTGGAGAAGTACATGGATGATGCTGAGATTGCAAAAGTGTTGGGCCCATTGGTGGCACTCATGTTCATGGTCAAAGATCGAGGAGTTCGAGGAGCTCTTCTCAACCAGGTAGGATTCATGACGCAACACCTTGACAAAAAATCCCTCAATGGCCATGTGTTTGAGCCCCTCTGTAGTGGATTCAATGATTCCAGTCCCGCCCTACGCGAGTTGACTCTCAAAGCTACCCTTTCTCTGGTTCCTTCCTTGAATGCACCTAATTTGGAAAAGTTGTCTCGTTATCTTGTCCGTCTTCAATCAGATTCTGAACCTGCCATTCGAACCAATGCCGTTATTTTCATTGCCAAGATTGCTCCAAACCTCTCCGAAGTTCCCCGTGACAAAATGTTGCTTCCTGCCTATGCTCGAGGTACCAGTGATACCTTCGCACCTTGTCGAACTTCTTCCCTTCAAAGCATTGCCAAAAGCGTAGAGCTGTTTTCCAAGGCAGACTTGGCCGCCAAGGTTCTTCCTGTCGTTTCTCCACTACTCATGGATCCCATCGCTGACGTCCGTAAGGAGGCATTCCGTGTTTTGAATGGTCTGGTTCGTATGTTGCAGCAGGAATCGGACCGTTTGGCTCATGTTGCCCAGCGCCAAGCAGTGGAACAGCCAGCCCAACAGCAGGCCCAAGGTCAACCTGCAGTGCCCCAGGCTGCAGTTGTGCCCCCACCAGCATCTGCACCAGCTCCGGCACAGCAGGCCCCGAAACCTCCTGCTGCCCCTAGCAGTGGATACTTGTCGGGACTATCGTCTTGGATGTCTAGTTCAGCAAAGCCTGATGCCAAGGCACCGGCTACTGCACCAGTGGTAGCGGCTGCTCCGGTTGCGACTCCGTCGCCTGTCGCACCCACACCGCCTCCGCCAGTACAACCCCTGCAAACAAAAATTCCAACTACACCAAGCCTAACTGCTCCTATTGACGACAGTGATGGCTGGGGAGATGACGGCGATGAGGATGGATGGGGTGATGACGATGATGAGGTGGAAGAAGATCCCTTTGCCAAGATCGGAAAATCGACTCAATCGAACGCTATTGCAACCCCAACTCCTGTGGTACCATCGTTCAGCTCCCCAGGCTTTGGGGACGACGACGATCCTTTTGCAGCTATTGGTATGAAGCCAGCTATGGCTGTCAATAGACCCAAGGGAAAGCTGTTGATTCCCAAAAAGACGACATCCGGGAGTTCCTTGAAAATTCCAGCCCCTGCTCCGGCAATGAAACTGACGTTGGATGCATCAGACGAAGGAGACGGTTGGGATGACTTCTAAACTAGAGCGTAGATTGGAGTACCATACCTCCATTCAATATAACTTATCTTCCACTTAAAGAGAGTTTAGTACAGAGGAGGAGTGATAGCGGCAAGTCAGGAACGATGAGAGGAATGTGGCAACATACGAGTACTCGTGCGGTCCTCCGAATCTTTTAGATGTTAAGCTGGTCCTATAAATAATATGCATTAGGTTCAATCTGCCTATTGACAACGGGGGTCAATACTATTGGGACATTCGATCACTTCATAGATACCGAGTGCATCCGGATTGTCACCGTCAGCACATGCGTAGGTCTTGAGGCCCACAGCATCCGCCGCGGCACAGCTCTCCTGAACATGAGCAGGTGTACCAGGAGTGCGGCACCCGTAGGTGACTCCAGATACACCGAAGCCTCCGGGGACTTTGCAATCCCCACTGCCAGTTGGACAAAGTCGGTAGGTTCCAGCAGCCAACGGGATGCTGGAAGTGACCCCATCAGAAGACGAGACGATGTAACCTTCCTGTTGATACACTTGCATGCAAATGTCTGGCGAGGAACAAGTACCGAGACAGGAGTCAAAGTCCGTAGGGCTGACAGTAGGAATCCAAGTCGCCGATTTTGGCACCGTTGGTGCCTTCGTAGACTTCGTTGCCTTGGTGGACTTTGTTGGACTTAGGCTGGGCATGATGGAGGGTGCCGAAGTGTAGCATCGAATGTCACCAGGGCAGGTGAATGTTTCGAAGGTTCCAAGAGCAGTCGGATTGCCCTCGTCGGCACAAGCATAAGTGGTCAAGCCAGCAGCTTCAGCAAGTGTGCAACTTTCCTGAATATGGTAGGAAGAACCGGGCGTGCGGCACCCCCACGTGTTCCCAGACAACTGCCATGCATTTGGAACCTCACAGTCACCAGAACCCGTTGGGCAAATTCTATAGGTGCCGTCCGCAAGGGGAGGGGTGTGACTCACAGCAGATCCTTCTTCGATGACGACTCCTTCTGGTTGATAGGTCAACATGCAAATGTTCGGATCAACACAACTATTGCCACAGGAATCAGCGGCGCTTGGGCTGGAGGAAGGCATTGCAGAAGGTGCCTTGGTGGACTTGGGGGCCTTGGGGGCCTTAGTCGAGAGAGGATCCCCGACAGCATATTCATGTGAAAGAAAAAAAGCCAGGAAAACACTCGCAGTCAACTTCATTCTCGTTTTTTTGTCCCTTTAGGCTCCCCAACGATTTGTGAGATGATGACAAGAAGAAGTGTGGCCCCCACATTTGTCTCTCCGCTTTCGGCGATGATGATGAGCGACAGTATCGTACAAACGTACTAGTAATAGAAAAAGATCCATATAGTAGTGCCATATATGTTCATCAAGCGGAAAAGCCGCCACAATTATTATGGCGTTCTTGACATGTGCTAGGTATTACGTTCTCCCTTTTTCCGTGTCGCACAACAAGTCACAACGAACACTCCGTGTCAGCTTGTGGTTGAAGTAGTCCGCGTAGGAAGTATTCGACACCACCCACGCACGGTTGAGGACACCATCACCACAGGAACAACAGCACGTGCTGGCTGTTGTGAGACGCCGTTGTTATACGTATCGTGTCGTGTATTATTCCTAGGACCAATTTTCCGTTGACATTATTCACCCGTACAGTAGTAGGTAACGAAGAAAGATGTTCATGAATCATTATATATGATGGGAGAGCAACAGAGCACGCTCTCGCTGCTGGTGTTGTAGCCAACCAGCCAGCAACCAGATTCAATCCATCGCTAAATCTATCTCCAAGATCGAAGCGGAACAAGTCACTCCTGCTGGGAATCTTCTTCTTGTGATCTTCCGAGGAGGAAAAACATCATAAAAAATCGAACTATCAATGAAGCTTTCTACCTCCATAGTGCTTATCCTATCCCTTTGGGAATCACACCATGTGGCAGGGGCGCCTCTCTCCACAAAGGCCCCAAAGACCAAGTCTACTAAGGCCCCTTCCTCAGTACCTTCTCTCAGCCCTTCGTTGTCGATGTCACCTAGTGAAACTGATGCATGTGGAAACAGCTGTACCTCGCCAGCGATTTGCATGTTGACCTTTCAAGAAGAGGGTGTCATCATTAAAGTGGGAGATAGCGCAGTTGTTTCTGCTCCTTTGGATGACGGCGAGGACTACAGAATTTGCATTGAAGGCTCAGGAGATTGTGTGGTCCCCGCAGGATACAGAGCCTCTGGAGCCAGTTCGGGATGCCGCAATCCTGGCTCTTCTATTGTCCAAGAGAGCTGCTCAGCAGCAGATGCTTTAGCCACTTCGACCTATGCATGTGTCGACGACGGAAATCCAACAGCGCTTGGAGAATTTGAGGTGTTTTCTTGCCCAGGCGATATTCGTTGCTTGACTTCGGCTCCATCCATCGCTCCTTCTCAAAGCCCAACGAAGTCAACTAAAACGATGAAGTCAACCAAGTTTCCCAAGAGTGCTACCAGAAGTCCTACTTCAATGCCTACAGCCCTTGATTCATGCGACAACACTTGCGTGGACCCAAAGATCTGTATGTTGACATACCAGTTGGAAGGAGTGATCATTGAAACTGGCTCTTCGACACCGGTTGGTAGTACCAATTTGGGCACGGGAACCTATCGTGCTTGCCCATCCGGTGCTGGAGACTGCGAGGTCCCTGCTGGTTATGTGGCGAGTGGGGCGAGTGAAGGTTGCCGTGATATTGGCTCTGGTGCTGTCCAAGAGAGTTGTTCTGCCGCAGCTACTTCCACCAGCTCAACCTACGCTTGCGCTGACGACAGCAATCCAGGAGCCCTCGGGGCTTTTGAAGTGTTCACATGCCCAAATGTCACCGACTCGCGCTGTTTTGTCAATTAGATGAGATGAGAGAGTGCTGCGCTACTGAATAGGGAGACGGTCCACCGCCGCCACTACCGGTATGTATTATCTACGAGCTGGAGGGTTCATTACCTTACTAACTACTAGTACATTGCTAGTACCGGTACTGAATTGCTGTGCTAGTAGGTAAAATAATACTGGTGCTCTAGTGTTGCTCAGTACTAACAGTACTACTAGTAGTATCTACAACCTGTTTTGAGGCTCAGGTACTACTACAACCGGTTTTGTATCCGAGGAATCGCGAGTGGGAATACCGTTACAACGGCGAGTATGTTCAGAGAGTATAGCTACCAGCTAACTTTTCACTATCGCGAAATTGCCCCGTCGAAATATTGTAGTAAAACAGAAAGTGTCCGTAGATGTCTCTGCAACCGGATTTTGCGAGGAGATTACGATACTGTGACATTTGCACAAATCGCTCTCTTCCATACGAGCACCGTTGCTTCCGTCCATGAAGTAGTGGAAATGAGGATTCTTCCATTTCACGATAGCTCCTTGTTCGAGTCCAGGAATACCGCCGCCGTTGGTATACGCTGCGATGTGCTTTACGACGCCAACACGATCTTCACAGGAAAGTACTTGTCGTAATCTTCACCTGTTGCTTCGTCTTCCATTGCCTTGAGCTTGGCCTGTGCATCTTTTAGAACTGTCGGTTTTGTTTCGGAGGGGCGTGGGTCCATTCGCTCTATTCCCTTGAGAGCACTCATCGCAGTTGCAAGACTTTCAGCTTCTTCCTCGACCTTGGACCTCATCTTGGGAAGACCGGCAGCTTCTTTCCCGCGTTTCGGCTGGGGGTGTCAAAGCTGGATGAGATATCACTGGTGACAAAGGTCTCGATGATGAGCGTCTCCCCTGATGTGTTCAGGGAACGACATGATGTGCTAGTCAGGTTGCAACAACCACAGACAAGGCTCGAGGGAGGAGGAAGAGTTGTATCGTAACGCGTTATGAGTGCGAGTGCAATGTTGTGGTGAAGGCGGCCGACGGGCAGACCGAAAAATCTCTTCTTGGTCGGAAAGGTCGTTTTGCTGACGTCGCTGCACCTACCAAGCTGACAAAAGGTCACGGTGCACACCAATGCTTCACAGACCAGCCGACAACAACAACAAACCAGCAGCTACAGAGAAAAAGCGCAACCTACCGGTACAGTTCAACCAACTCATATGTTTCGTAAACTCTTTGGCCGAGAAGGCAAAATCAAGGGAAAGAAGAAGCGTGTGAGTCCAAAAGCAGAAACAGGAACGGCTCAAGGTTTGCCCGGACCGGAAGCTGGAAACGACAACTCCAGTCTCGGCTATCGCTACGCTTTGAATGAGTTTGCCCTTACGGTCGCTCCTGCCACTTCCAATGAAGATGGACTGTCGATGCTTCGAGATGGAAATCAAGACTCCCCGCAGGGCCTTGCGTACAATGACAGCAACGACACTGCAGCGACAGCTACCACTAGCAACGTTCACCCACATGAACTCCGAGCGCGATCTCCACTGGCACAGAACCAGCCTCTGGACCCCTCTGGAGCTGTCTCACCTTCCGCTAGCACAATAAACAGCCCCACAGCCGCCAGGGTCACACGATTTGATGATGAAGTCGTCACGATTGGCTCTCCGTATTCACCCACCAATTTCCCTAGAAAACCTGGACAGCTGCCTCTCCATGCCTATCGAATGAGACAGAGCTTTCCAGAAAGTACGGTGGCCGATCTAACCTATGAAGAGTGGTATGGAGATGCCTATCTAGGAGGTCCTATCAAATACATTTATCCCAGTGGTTATCAATCCATGCGTCCTCGCTGTGGACCCTGGCGACTCAGCATTTTGATTTTCTTGTTGTTTGCTTGGCTCAGTGTCTTTGTGATTGGTCATTGTAGCGACCAAGTGGATCAATCACTCTACGACCAAGAAAACATAGATGACGATACCTACGTTATTGAAACCCGCTGGTGTGGAAGCAAGCTACTCTACATGATGTGGGTCGTTTCCATGCTCATTACTGGTCTTTCCACTGCCTACTGTGGCGTCATTGGCTACATTCAGGTCCGGGATTTCGCTGTGGCCAACACACGAAGTCAAGCGCCAGGTTTGGCGGGAAAGTCTGACTATTACGTCGAACTTCGAGATGGAAACCACTCTCCACCCGATGACAGTCACTATCGGCAAATATACCAGGCCGACGGAACCCCTCAGTTTTGGGGAAACCAAATCTACCGTCCCACGCAAGCTGCAGTTGCTGTCACAAGCCGATAGTTTCGACTTCCAACGCCCTGTCTTACAAAGTTGTATGCCAGTCGAGGAGATTATGTACAGGGTCGTCCATGGCTTGTTGGTTGCTTCGGGCGGAGGTGACGTCACATGGTATATTGACATGTTCTTGGATATGAATGCAACCAATGCTGCTGCTCATGACGATGTTGCTAGTAGGATGATGCTACTGTACTGGTGCAGTAGTAAAGTAGTTGCTCTCTTGGATTGAAAAGCCGGCCCAATACTCCCATCCGCCGTACAACTTCCGTTCCTGTTAGGGTGCGACTAACAATGATTCGTCGACTTGCCTTCTGCGAGGCGAAGCGTTATGTGCTCACATGCTTTCTGGATTTCCGACAATCTCTAAACTCCGTCTTTCCAACGGATAACAGCGACCTGTAGGCATGCTTTTGTTAGTTGAATTTAGTTGTCCTTGGGGTGCGGCCTTCCGACAACGTTATTCCAAGCAAGACACAATATTCCAAACTTGTTGTTTCCGAAAAGGAGCCAGCGAGAAGAGAGGCAGTTGTGGCAATAAGTGCTTGGTCTATCATTGTCTGAGGAAAGGTCGTACAACAGAATTGCCTCAACCTGACACTTTGTTGGGTAGTCCTATTCCAACGACCTATCGTATCATGTCGGAAAAGCTCCTCTCGTTATCCGTTGTCTCCCCAAATCTGAAGGCTCCTCCACGACAGAATGGGGAAAGTCCTTACCTAGCCATTGTGAACCAAACTCCCAAATACGTTTATCCCAATGAATCTTTCAGTATCCAGATAAAACTTGTCGTTCCCAACAGGTGTAAGCAACCACCCAGCGCTATTGATATTGTGACCAGTCTTCACTATGCCAATACGGGCGGTTCGTGCGGAACTGAAGCACTGCTCATTACGGAACCTTCCCATGTACAGATTAGACGAACTGAAAACTCAGGGTACTGTATTGTACTCTGCAAGGTTCAGATGGACGGCATTCGTCACGATGCAAAAGTCCCCACGTATATTCGTTTTTCATCCAGAGCATGTGCATTCTCGCCTACTTTCGGCGTTACCAGTATAAATACCAATCCATTCCAGCTTGTGAACTATAAGATCAGAATTTCCTGGAAAGGCGAATGGCAGTCGGAATGGTACAAAGATGAAGGTTCTAGAAAGCGATCAATAGAAGTACATGCCTACATGGAAGATAGAAATGGAGTGCTGAGGACGGGGGAACAGATCGCTTTGCGTCTCACACTCTGTTATTTCGAAACGCAATCACCAGTTGTCGATCAAGATGATGTTTTACAGATTCTCGGTGGACCAACAGTATATATCCATCCTAATTCTGGGATGGCTCGTATCCGATATCGTGTGAACGATGTATCCAGGAAGCATAGAAATCTTCGCTTCGTTCTGCTGGTCGAGACGGAAGATACCTACAACGATGTGGCACCGGAATACACTCCACCTGTAAAGATTCTTTCCAAACGTGTCAGGCCATCACGACGTGGTAGCGATCAAGAGACTGATGATTCCCGTCCTACGAAACGTCGTAGAACTCCATCTTCGTCAGGAAACGACTCCCCGGATGCACCATCAGATCAAGATGACATATTGAGGCTGGTTGAAGCTTTGAGGTCTGTTGTCCTCTGGGCAGATGAAATGACTCAGTGTCTTGGGTCGATTCGGTGGGAAGATTCTGACTACAACGGTTACTCAAATTGTGAGCAGCCCGAGCACAACAACATTTCCGTCCCAACTGATTTCATTGACTCCATGCTCCGCCGGTACAATGCTTCAGTATCTGAGAACGCACATGGTATTCTACGGAATTTTCGTTGGGTATCTCACGCACCCCCCGCAGTCCACCCTTGGTCACAATCATCTCAACAGGGTGCTGAGAGTTGTGAACGTTCGGTCGCATACATTCTGGCGAAGCCATACGAAGGAGCCAAAACTAGGCGGTATCTTGGGTTACCAGCCTACAACGTCGACAAACAGATTTTGGGTTTCTACCATACTTTGGGCGGTTGTAGTAGACCAGTGTTTTCCCCCATCGGAAATCATAAGGAGGATATCGGGTCTTTTGAAATGGAGTGGGCAACGTCGATCCTAGAACGTGAAATTGCCCAGTGCAGCAGATTAGTCCTTTCATTGAAGGAATGGGGTTCTGTGGACCTAATTTTGGAGCAAGCTTTTGAGTCTCAGCGTACCAATGGAGCAAATTCGGCAATGATGCAGCAGACACCATTCTGGCGACCATTCCAGCGTGATTTCCCTGTATATCCTAGTCGCAATGTACAAGCAGCTCATCCCAACGAGCATCACTATTATGCTAAATCCACGCCACAACAAATGATGTTACCTTCTCACGCCCAAAGGCCATTGTCAGCTCCAGTGTTTCATCCACCGCAACCTCCTCGTGAGAAACAAAGGAGACGAGAAATTGAGGTTGCTTTTGTTCTAGCCAAGGAGTACAAGGGCATGAACACTGGACGTCGCCTCGGCTTCCCCGCCTACAATGCCAACAAGGAGATTTTGGGTTTCTACTTCACAGTGGATGGAAGTAGTAGACGAGAGTTCTCTCCAATATGGCAACACCAACAGGATTTTGGTCCCTTTGGAGCTGAAATTGCTCAAGCCACATCCATCCTAGAGAAGGAGATTTTGAAAGATCGTGGTGCAGTTCTTACTTTACAGCCAGGAGATTCGATTGACATGCGTTTGAACCAAGCCCTTGCAGTTTTGTTCGAATATGAAGAAACAGCAAACGATTATGCCCGACACCAGGTGCCTGCGTAGAAAGATCCCGCACAATAATATGCTGTTGGTTGATGATGGTCTATCCTTTTGGTTCTGCATGGATTTCTTCTGCATGGATTTCTTTTGTCTTGAGTGTCGTTCTCAACTAGTTGATTGTTGTTTTTGTACTCTCTTTCTTTCTTGACATTTCATGTTCGTGCAAGAACTCACTATCACCCTAACCTGGACACACTAGCAGCCAGTCTTGATCTCGCTATCCTTGCTCGTTGCCTTGATGATACCTTCATTCTTGGTCTCAATGATGACTGTTGGATCTTGCCTCAATTGACACAAGAAAAA
>WXVQ01000218.1:0-33422 GCA_013372465.1 Nitzschia sp. Nitz4
TTTGTCAATACTGCAGGAATAGTACTAGTAGCATCAGTGGAACAAGAAGGGAAGCTGCTTCTTGGTAGCAACCTAATGGATACAATCCGGCTGGTGGACTTTCCAGCCATCCCAATCAAACGTTTCCGACAATACGTTCCCAGTCACTCCACATTGTTCGTACACGACAGTCAATGTCTCGGCCTTTTCGGAATCCATCAAATTCAAAGAATGTCGAATCAAATCTTCATACAATTGAATCTCATGTGCCATCAAACAACACAACTTCTTGGTCCATTCAGATGTCAATTCAGACTTGACCGTAAAAGATTCACTACCACCAGAGGTTTCGAGGACACTCTCTTTTCCTACTCCAAGATTCCCATCTCCACCCAACCACAGATCCAAGTTTTTGGTATCTTCCCACAAGGATTCCGTCCGTAGCACGAGAATTTTGACCGCGGGATATTTCAAAAACGAAATATCTCCATAAAATTGATAGTTGTTGTAGCCCCAAGGAGAAGAATCTGCATATTGGGATTCACCGCCAGCAAACGCGCGGTCACCTCGTTGATAGCAAGTTTCTTGTTGAGCTTTTGCCAACGACAGACTGTCCTTTTGCGTCCACGTCCACATGCGACGCACCAATTCTTCTATCGTAGGAAAGCATTCCACATAAAAGTCACGCAGCGGTTTTGGTAAGTCTTTGTCTTTCACATCTTTGTATGTGTCTTGGTTGGAGGGATGGTCCGCGTGGAACACCGAAACCACCCGTTCCAAGGGATTTCGCACCGACACGACAAAATGGGTGGCATTGGCAAGTTCAGCTTCCATTGGTGGGGTCGGTACATGCATATGAACCGAGGCTCGGGTGAGACGAGACAAGAGAGGTTCATTGGTTCGATCGTTGCGACGAATGGTGCCATTGTCGAATTTGGTCATCCAACCGAGATTGCTGTAGCATTGTTCCGTAGTTCTTGGGTTTTGAAACCATTCACAATTGGAACGAAGAACAGTATTTAGACTGGATCCTCCGGTCTGTCCCACGTGGACATATATGAGATGTAAATCCTCTGGAAGAATTAGAGCATCGTCCGTATGATCGACGCTGGCAACGGAGGGGTCATCATCATTGTAGTAGGAAGGATTATCCAACATGATGTTGTTGTCTTGAGACACATTGGAGGACACAACACTTTGCTGCATGTAAAGTGTGTCTAGTACTTGTAACGTTTCCGGAGTAGATATGACGGTACGATACACAGCCAGCAACAACAACAGAATGGTCAGGAACAGCATCACTTTCTTCGACACTCCAGAGAAGAAGCGTCCCTGATTCTTGTTTTTCCTCTTTCTCGTAACATGGTATGGGAGGTTGGACCAAACATGCTTCCATACAGCCATGTCCTCTTTTGAGCTGTTTCGTCTGGTTTTCAATCCTACATGAATTGAAAGTGCAACTGAAGTTTCTCGTCGACAACAAACATTTTGGTTTCTGGCACTGTGCGGATCGTGGATCGTGACAGTCGATGTACCGGTAGTCGCATTCCACCGTGATCCTACTACTAGTAGAAAAGTATCGTACAGGAAAGAAACATGCATCATGTTTTGTCATTCATAAAAGTAAATACAATGGAGCATTTTTATTCATCTATATCATCCATTTCTTCTTGATCCTGCTGTGGTTGTTGTTGCTGTTGTTGTTGTTGTTGTTGCTGTTGTTGTGCTTGAGGTGGCGGAACCGCATGCTCCACTGGCGGAGGTTGTGCAGCGGGGGCGTCCTGGGGACGTCTCGGATGCCAAACCACAAACAAACTCATAAAGAAGCTACCGAACAAATAGAGAATATCTTGGATTCCAACAAGAAGAAGATTGGGAGCGACAGGAGGTTGTTGCTCCGGCTGATTTTGTGGAGCCAATGGTGGTACGTCTTGCTCTGGAGCCATTTCGTCTGTTGGTGCCCCTTCCGTTGGAGGATCGTTACCACCCTCTTGTACATTTGGTTGCCTGGGTTGAATGACTCCCATCAAGAACGTTTCTTGTATCCAAGTACGCCACCAAGCGGGTTGGTCTCCTTGTCCATTGTTCGGTTGTCCGTGTCGTCGTCGACGAAGTCTTGGGTTGCGTCGTCGATGATGCGGTGGCGCATGCCCATTCTGTTGTGGTCCATGAGGATCTTGGTCGTGGTGACCATTAGGATGATGATCATCATCATCTTCTTCTTCTTCGCCATGTGGATGATCAAACCCCATGTCTTCTCCATGCCACAAAACTCTCATGGGATAATTGTCCAAATAGACAAACTGGTAGAGAAAGTGCAAATAGCGTGTATGATACAGCAACCCAAAGACCAAAAAGAACCACTTGGCATTGATTCGAACAAACAAAACCCACGACGGGTCGTCGGCATGTTTCTCTTGCTGCATCTTTTTGCGCGCCGAAGAGGTTCGACCATAGGCGACCAAACACATGCAAACTATCTTGAAGAGCAGGGCCCCATCCAAAGGACGGACAACACCCTTGGATTCGGACCAAAACAACTGTCCCAAAACAACCAAACGTTTGATAATGGCAGGACAAAAGGTTTCATACCAAGCTTCCAATTGAAGTTGTCCAGGTCGCATGGGCATATTGTTTCTATCGATGTTCATTGGCATGTTCCTGGCTGGATCTTTCCCTGCACCCACACCTGCAGGAGTTGCCCCAGCAGGAGGTGGCATTTTGCCCGGTTGCCATGCACCAAACGTTGCACTACCGGTAGCACTCCCTTCAGCACCTCCAGCATACAAGAGTTGCTCTTCCAACGAATCCACTTTTTGTGTGAGTTTTTTCAACTGTTGTTGTGTCTCTAACAACAATTTAGTTTGCACTTGAAGCATTTGAGCCAACGTGTGAGACGTTACCATATCGTCACCACTACTGCTGTTGGCAGCGTTCGGAAACGAGGACGTGGCCGTGGGAAACTCGGACATTGTGGAACCAAATGCCTTGTCACTTGCAAGACTACTACCGGTAGCACCCACCGTAGCAACACCTGCATCAGTATTCTGACGTTCTCGAGACAATTGACGCAAGGCTTCCAAGGAACTCGGATCCAAAGGTGCCGAAGCAATTCCTGCCACTCGTAGAATTCTCTCTACTTCCTCTTCTGACATGTTGTCACTTGGTTGTACTGTACTGGGTAGCTAAAATAACTGGAAAGTAGCTATACGGTATTTGATGCTGCTGCTGCTGCTGCTGATGATGATGATGATGATGAAAAAGGAGACAAACTACCGGTACGTATTCTCTCTGCTTCTTGTGCAACAGCACGTGTTGTGACTTGCGACTTGTGTGACTTGCAACGTGGAATCTTAACACTACATACATATATCAACATATATATGTTAGCTAGTATCAACGTGGAAGCTACGCAAAGACGCAAACCATCCGCTCGACTGCTCGAATCAGGTTTCCCATTGAGCAGGTGAACGCCAATGAAGTGGGCCACACTCCTGTTAGCATACTCGTACTGTTGGTACTTCTTCTGGATTGGATTGGAATGACATGCAGTCAGGTGTTTCTTTGTGAGAATCATGGTCTTTTTGTAATGCAAAAATGTATCTTCGTTTAGAATGTAATGCTACTTTCACTGCTGGTTGTTCTTGGAGTGTTGATGGATGGGCAAAGTCCTCGTGATCGTCGTCCTCTGTAGCTGTCGAGACGAGTACCACTACTACTTCTTGGAGGAATCCAAGCACCACCGCTACGGTAACTAGGAGGGATGCGATCATGATGGTGGAAATGATCCCCATGACCTGCTCGGGGTGCCTTTGTTTGACGGCTTGAAACTTCACAATCGAGCTCAGGAACCACATTACCTTTGGAGGTGATCCGATGTTGCTGGAGATATACTGGCGATTTCGTGGGTGTGTCCAACAACAACAGCAAGTGTGCACTAGTAGTACTAGAAGTCTTTACCGGGGCAACGGTGGATTCGTTCCCACTTTCTAATTGCACGATGTTGTTTTGGATCTTGCAGCCATTTCTTTGCATGTCCGTGTATTCAGGTTGCACGACAAAACCGCCCTTGTAACAGGAAGGACTGTTTCTGCTGGCATCCTTTTCTGCTTGCGCTGATGCCATCGTGCGTTCTTCGGTTGAGCCTTGATCTAGCTCTAGGTCAAACATTAGTTCCTCTTCCTCCACATGCTCGAGTTGAGGGAGCTGCTTAGGAAAGAAACCCCTGGTGGCTGTGCCCTCCTCGTCCTCTTGTTCTTTGCAGTAGCAGTAGGAACTTCTTCCTGCTGTTGATGGACGACTCGTCCTTGTACTAGTAGTAGAACCTTCTGCCATCAAATCCATGTTTGTGGGAGCTTTGGGAAGGTGGTGCAGTATCATGAGGTTTTCCTTGGGTGTCTTGGTTGTCGACTTACTAGTCCTTTGATGCGTGATCCTATGATGACAGATCTGAGCATACATTTTCCACGTGGCTCTATCGTAGTAGCGCTGTGCTTCGCGTATCCTATCCTTTTCCATAGAGTCGCTTTTACGTCGACGAACTGGAATGGGTGGGCTACTACTACCAGTAGTTGATCCTCTGGAACGATCAGAAGCTGTAGCTCCTGGTATCGTCGTCATTGTCTCATGCCTCCTGCCTGGTACGAGATGATGATACATGATGTTCTTTTTGTGATTGTGAGTTGTGAGCTAAGAAAAGCCTAGAGAGCCTCAACAAAGGCCTGGAAAGGCCTTTCCAAAAAAGATCTATAGACTACCGGTAGTAATACGGTTGCTAAAAACATAGATAAACATACATACATCTTTCCTACAACATTCACAGCGTAACCAGGAATCATGGTGCCATACAAATTTCAGTACGCACACTGCACTCACTCTGTATGAAACCACCACTGTATCATGATGTTGGATCGTGCACCAGCACCACCACCGCTCTAATATGACACGCGTCGGGAAGGAGGATCACCGTCCATGACAGGAAGTGCAGCAATCACACGTCAGCGAATCCAAATTGCAATCTGTCTCGAAGCGATCTAAAAGATTCCAATGGTCACAATGGGCCTCCCCAATGTGACCTGTTAAAAGGTTGTCATATAACAAAAGCTCTGTAAGATTGACCCATCCCTGTCCAAAGGTGGAAGGTACTGTTCCTTCAAGTTGGTTGTCATGCAACCAAATTTCTTCGAAGTGATTGCTGACAGTCGCATTGGGAAGTGTTCCTGTGAACTGTGCATCATGCAAGTACAAATGATCTAAGGATGGGAGGCTCCAAATGGCCGAAGGGATGGGACCTGGCTGCCAAGCATTGTGGGAGAGAATCAAATAGGTCAACTTGGGTGCGTCCCACACTTGAGGTAGTGTTCCTGTAAAGGCATTGTAATGTAATTTGAACCGTTCCAGGTTCTGGGAGGTAGCATACCGTTCATCAAACGATGTCAAATCGTTCCTTTGGACTCGCAATCGAATCAAGGAATCCCAATATGGTACATGCCCTGTCAAGCTGTTGTCGTCTAGGTAGAGATACTCCAAGGGAGCCGCACCGACCTCGGGGATGGAACCGGTAAGACTGTTTTCCGCCAACTCCAAACCTTCTAAGCTGGGAATATCCATATAGGATGTAGGGATCGTTCCAGTGAAGGCGTTGTCACTGAAATCTATCCATATGAGATCGGTCAAGGCTCCAATCTCCTCGGGTAGACTCCCCTTTATGTTGCTACCGGCCAGTTCCAACGCCACGGTATGATTTTGATCACACACAACACCGGTCCAATCACATTCATGCAAAGAACTATCCAAAAAAGGAATATTCCACGTAGATTCTCCACCCGTCGATTCGAATAGAACACAGAGTGCGTAGCGTTGGATGACGGCTGAATCTCCATGATCCGCCACAGTCACATCCAATTGATCGGAATGTGTCAACCAATATCGACAGGCTCCTTGTGGAGTCAAAGGATCGAAATACAAGTCTTCCGAGGAAATGTTGAGCAACAAGGCATCCAATTGGGCGGTATGGACAGGGTTGTAGGAAGGACTGGGTGTCGGGGCGTTGGTTTGGAGTGTAAAATCGGGAGGAAAGGTGACAAAAATGGGAGCAAGAGTGGGTCCACCTTTAGCGCCATCCGATGGATTGCCACTGTCACTGCCACTACCAACCACCAGGGGGTCGTCCTCTTTGCCTTTGATAATAAAGGTAATACCAACGGCCACAGCCGCCACTACCACCACAAGGACGGCACAAAAGAGGGACTGTTGGAAACTCCAAGTCTTGTGGGAAGACGATGTTTTGGATGCTTTGTTGGAAAGAGCAGTTTGTGGCTGTTCTGGCTGGTCTCCCCCTTCTTCAATAATAGCGTTGGCATCCGAGACAACACTTCCTGCCCCTCGACGTTTGCTACCGGTAGTACTGCTGGGTCGTTCCGAATTCGTGGAGGCAACCGACGCGGCTCCCCAACCAGGCACCCGACGTTGACCAACCGATTGATCTTCTGGAATGGTATCTAGAAACTCATCGGGAGAAGCAGCTGCTGCAACAGCTTCTGTCAACGAAGAAGACGCAGGCATCATCTTGATACTCTTCCACCGTCGAAATGGTTTCAGGTGGTGGTGGCGGAAGATGTTTGGCACGATTGCACACGAAAGTCGCATCAATCCCATCCTTGGATAATAAATTCCTCTAGTATATTCTATGTACCATTAGTTTCTATTTACCCACATACTATCGTACCCAATCCTAGCCACTCCTAATCACTGCTACTTCCTGGACCCTAGAGTCTTGGATGTTTAGATGCTGCCCTGTTGTATTGTTCTTATCAGAGTACTCATACGATGGTAAAACCCCTTGTACGAACGTAGAAAGAGGAAAACAATTTGTTTCACAAATAATACAGCACGAATACGAGTAGTTGTATTATGATGATGTTGTGCCAGCCACCTTGGGACAATCCGCATTGCTAGACCACCAGTTTGCCCAATCGAAACGCTTTGACATAGTATTCCCAGTGATACCACACTGGTCGTACAATACCTTCAACGTCTTGGTCTTGTCGGATTCCTCCAGATTCAACGCCTGTCGGATTAAATCTTCATAGAGTTGGATTTCGTTGGGAATGAAACAGCAGAGTGCCTTGGTCCATTCGGGCGTCAAGCCAGACTTGATAGCAAAGTTCTCACTGCCATGGGTTTCCACTTTTCCTTCCCCGGATCCCAATTTGCCATTGCCACCCAACAGTTTATCTAATTTCTTGGCATCTTCCCACAGCGACTCAGTACGAAGTACCAAGATTCCTGCATTGGGATGTTTCTGGAACGAAAGATCAGCATAAAATTGGTAGTTGTAACGATAATGGACAGCCGCATACTTGGATCCTACTCCGGCAAAGGTGGCATTTCCCTTCTCAAAACACAACTGTTGCTCCTCGGTCAGGTCCATTCCCTTTTGTTTGACTGCTGTCCATTCGTACATGTTTTTCACATACTCTTCCATGGAACGGAAACATTCTGCATAAAAGGTGCGGAGAGGGCCAGGCAAGTCGGCATCTTGTTTGACTTTGTATTCTTCCATATTGGAAGGATGACCGACATTAAAGGCGGAAATGGCACGGTCAACAGGATTTCGCACGGACACCAAAAAGTGAGAGGCTGCTGCCACCTTGGCCGCCAAACCATCGTCCGTACTCATATACAAAGTAGCTTGTGTGAGTTTGGACAAGACAGGTTCGTTTGGCTGATCATCCAGCACCTTGCCCTTTTTGTCTTTTCTGATCCAACCCAAATTGGCATGACAATCCAGGTTCACTTGCGGCCGTCTGTACCATTTACAATTGGATCGAAGAAGGACATCCATAGTGGAGCCTCCTGTCTTGTCAACGTGTACAAAGATCAGACTCTTGGGGTCACTGCTCGTCAACGACGCCTTGCCAGCACCTCGGACTCCGCCGTCAGCAGCGAGCACTGGCGTCGACGAAGAGGATGAACTACCACTTCCCAAACTGAGAACAAGAATCATTACAAACACAATACCTGCCGCAATCAAATTGCTTTCTTTTTTCAAAGGATTGCGTTCATCGAAACAGATGGGAGGAGCATGATCATGCCAAGCTTGCCTGATATGATAGGTTGCTTTGGCCTTGAGGGCGATAGCCTTCGCTTTGAGTTCGGGCAATTTGGCTTTGAACTCGGCCAGTTGGGCGTTGGCGAGTTGTACAAAATCAGAAGAGGCTGCCATGGTACAACAAATCAAACACTCGCACTATACTGTTGTGTCTGAAATGGAATGCAACAGACGAATGAGAAAAAATGGATCACACTCCTGCTGTCAAATCGGAGATCGAAAATGTTGGTGGATCCCTGTGAGGGGACACGATGAGTGACCCGATGGGACATAATATATTTAAAAGACCCTTTGGTCCCAGTTTCCTATTTACCAAAAATGGTCATCCTCGGTCATCAGTAGTTGACTGTTTATACATACGCTTAGTACCTACAATGACGTAAGTAAAGGCCATAGGAAGCGGTGACGTATAGAAAAATACGAACACCTGGTTTCGTAGGAAAGACTCCAAAAGGATTCGGTGGTGTAGCAAAATGTACGACGTCTACACCATGTTACGTAGAGCAGTACCACCGTATTTCGTCACAAACCAGAACGTCGAGTATCCGAACGGCCTGGTTGGACATTCCTCTTCTTGGATTGATTGGAACAAAGAATCAAAACTTTAACAACACACCTGCAACAACTACCGTACTTCGACTACTACCTACTTTAGTTCATCATGTCGCAATCCAATACTTCGGCTGTTCCCATGTTGGCTGGTACGTCTAAGGTTCCTTCGTTGCGTAGAAGCGAATTCCCAACAGGCTCGGAGCGTTCAGGTCTCACCATTGCTGCTTCCCATGTTTGTTGCTTTGTGCAGGGTCCAACATTACTCTTGATATGGTCAAGGTAAGTTGTTGCATAGAGGTTGTTGGGTATGTGTCTGTGTACATGTGTCAGTCTCTCACAGTTCTCGTCGTCTTGTGGATCTTTTGGACACAATATCCTCTGGTATATCCGCCATTTCTATTCCATTCTCATTCTTCTAGAAACCAGTTTCGGTCGCAGAACGTCGTACCAAGATTATCTGTACCATTGGTCCCGCTTCCTGGAGTGAGGAAAATCTTGGAATTCTCATGGATGCTGGTATGAACATTGCTCGTCTCAACTTTTCTCACGGAGATCATGAAGGACATGGAGCTGTCTTTGATCGCGTCCGAAAGGTTGCCAAGGAAAAGAGTCGAAATATTGCCGGTACGTCCTTAATGTCCTGCAAGGTACTCGTAGATGGGTGGGCACTGGTTCCGTAGGTGTCTCACGCATATCCTGTTTGTACCAAACTGCAGTTCTCTTGGATACCAAGGGACCCGAGATTCGAAGTGGTTTCTTCAAGGAAGGAATCAGCAAGGTAGAACTCAAGAAGGTGCGTGTTTCTAATGTTGTGGTAGTTTGTCTATCTAGCTATCCAGTGCTTAGTGTTTTTCTAATCCACATCTCTGTTTGCCTTTCTGCAGAACCAAACCCTTACCTTGACCTCCAACTACGCATACAAGGGAGATAGCAAAAAATTGGCTTGTTCCTATGATTCTCTCGCCACCAGTGTTCGCCCTGGTCAGCAAATCTTGTGTGCTGATGGCTCTCTTGTCTTGACTGTTCTCACGTGTGAACAGTCCGCCGGGGAAGTCCTTTGCCGTGTCGAAAACGATGCTGTCATCGGGGAGCGCAAGAACATGAACTTGCCTGGAGTCAAGGTACGTAGGATCTACGTGTTTTTATTGTTTTCGTGCTCATGCTTGTCATGGTTCCTTATTATGACGCAATTTCTGCTCTTCCTCGTATCCAGGTTCAACTTCCTACCTTCACTGACAAAGATGTCGACGATATCGTCAACTTTGGTATCAAGAAGGGAGTGGAGTTCATTGCTGCCTCTTTTGTTCGTACAGGACAGGATGTCAAGAATTTGAAGAAATTGTTGGCTGACAACAATGGTGGACACATCAAGGTCATCTGCAAGATCGAGAACCAGGAAGGTTTGGAGAACTTTGATGATGTACGTGATCGATTGCCTGGGAATGCGTATGGTGGTACCTACCGATTGCTGGTGAAGAACGTACGCTCACAGTGCATTTGCTTTCTCTTGTGTAGATCTTGAAAGAAACTGATGGTATCATGGTTGCCCGTGGAGATGTAAGCAAGCTTGACAACCCTTGGTTCGATTTTGGTTTGGCCAGCAGAACTCACCCCACTCTCGACCAATGTTCTTTCTACAGTTGGGTATGGAAATCCCTCCTTCCAAGGTGTTTTTGGCTCAAAAGTACATGTAGGTTCTGCAACGCACTCTCTCATTGAAATTTTGGAGCTTGGATTTACTCACTACGTTCCCATTTCTCTGCCAATTGTAGGATCCGCAAGTGCAACATCGCCGGAAAGCCCGTTGTCACTGCAACTCAAATGTTGGAATCCATGATCTCCAACCCCCGACCCACCCGTGCTGAGTGTTCCGATGTTGCCAATGCTGTTTACGACGGAACTGACGCCGTTATGGTATGTAATTGATTTCGTGCAGATATTTTCAATATCCAATGAATCCTCACACAGGTCTTTGTAGCTCTCGGGAGAGTCTGCCAACAGTCCATACTTCGAGGATGCTGTTCATATTATGGCTCGAACAGTCACCAACGCCGAGCACAGCCGAAACTACAACCTTCTCTTCCAATCTGTCCGAAACACCATCCTTGCAACCTATGGAAGTAAGTCTCTTAGCATTCTCTCCTGGACGATTTGTTTCTTCACGCAAGTGCTCACCCTTCTTTTTTCATCCAAGGCCTCTCTGTCGGAGAATCTGTGGCCAGTAGTGCCGTCAAGACCTCCATTGATATCGGTGCCCGTTTGATTGTTATCTTGAGTGACTCAGGACGATTGGCCAACTATGTTGCCAAGTTCCGGTACGTACTGGATTGTCAAAGATGTCTAGATCAGATCCCCTGACTAACCTGTTATGTTTGAAATGGTATACAGACCTGGTGTCCGATCATTGATGTTGTGTCCTGATTTGATTGTCTGCCGTCAGATCTCTGGTATTGTCAAGAGTATGCACTCGATTCAAGTCGACAGTTTGGAAAACGCCGACGAACTTATTGAAGAAACCATGTATGAATTGAACCAGAGTGAAATGATGTCCGCAGGCGAGCCAATCGTCGTCATCTCCGGACGTGCAGGAAGTTGGAAGGAGCGCATGACAATTAGCTACCATTCTGAAGGAAAGTCACATGGAAGGTTCGTCAAGGGAGGAGGTTTCTTCTTCAGCCGTGGATTGAACCTGCAATTTGGAACCTTCCACTAGGTACAAGAAGACTTCATGCACACTTCGATATCAAATTTAACTACCGGTAGAATGTTTGCAAAATATGAAAACAACTCTGAGCAATACGGATTCCCTAGACTGTAGCGTGGTCACACCTTGCTTATTATCAAATTCTACGCCCAATAAAGATGAGTCACCCCAAAGGTGCATGCGTCGCCGCACCCTCGCATTCGGATAGCCAATTCAACATTCTTGGCTTCGGATGTGAATTCGGGATCATCCAGAGCAGTGAAAACAAACACTTTCCGAATAACTTCCGCAGCCTTTTCTTTGAACTCGGCAGCAGATAGTGTCGTTATCTCTCCGTCAATGGCATACTCAAACGCCATTCCCTCTGGTTGGTCTGGCAAGCCATTGTATCTTTGTAGTACGCGACCATCGTGATCTCCCTCTTCCTCCTCCGAACTACCATCGGACATGGAAATACCCCTGAACAAGAATTTAATCAAGATGATACCCTCCTTCACATCAGGTATATTGAATACAAGCCAACCGGAATCTTCATTTCCAACTAGGTGACCGCGACTGTGGAAGGAGCACACGGGTGAGAAATCACGTGTCGATATGCAGCAGACACGCGACCGAGAAGGGTTAATACATACCTGGAAGGATAATCGTCGAGTAAACAATCATGATGGGGGCCACGGTTGCAAACTTGATTGTATGTTCCATCGCAATACCCAGAAGGTTCATCATGCACTAGCCATCCAGCGCTTGGAACAATCCCTCCTTCACTGTCACCACCACTATCACCATCTCCGTCGGTGTCATCATCACCATCTCCATCATCATCGTCTTCATCAGTGGCACCATCAGCATCTTCGTCATCACCGTCACCATCAGTGTCACCATCAGCATCGTCTCCATCAGTGCCACCATCAGCATCTTCATCGTCACCATCAGTATCTCCATCAGTATCTCCATCAGCATCTCCATCAGCATCGCCATCAGCATCGCCATCTTCCGAGTTGAGACGCCGTCCCTTTGTGGATACCCGACTATTGCTCGGAACCGACTCAATCCAAGTATGGTCACTACGCCGGGTCAGTCGTCTTCTACCAGAGACAATGGCGTGTACATCAATTTCTCCCTCAGGAATCTCCATGCAAGGATTTGGCGGCTCAGGTCCCTCGAAAAGATTCTTCACATGGTTCTCAATGACAGTGCCATCTGGAGCAGGCTTGGTAATACTAGAAAGTGACGTGTTGTTTGCATCGTGACGAGGTGTATATTGTGTTGCTCCCTACAAATGGATCAAGGAAATTGCGGTTAGCACCGTCGCCGTACCAAGCGGACCCCAAGTGGTGTGCTACATACCTTCATTGGGGTGTGACAAATTCGGGTGGGCACAAAACCCTCAAACCCAGAGTAACACCAAGATTCGGTTCTATTCATTTCCAGAACATTTTTGCGTGTTGTCTCATAATCGTCAGTAACATGCCAAAACGAGTCATCCAGAGGTGGTCCACCTGCATTCACATTGGTGAGTTGGGATTGAACACATCAAACACTTGTATCCACCTTAGAGTTCGGCACTTACCTTGAACACCCTGATTCCAGGTACCAAGCGCCTCTTGAAGACCCTTGAGAACCAACATGGCTAGTCCACGGCCTCTGAGTTGCTGCTGCCGCCATCCCGGGTGCCAGTTCTCATCATTAGTCGTTTGGTTACGTTGTGGAATAACTGGTGTGACATCATCTCGGTCAACCCAGCAGGTGACACAAAACTTGGGTTGTGCATCGCAGAATGGTTTGTCATCTTCGGTACAATTCAAGTATCGTGCTGCCCAAGGCACCTCACTTGCTTGTTGCTCATTTTTGGTGAGCGGAAGGCCACGAGTCGCATAACCAATTTCTCCTACTTCCAGACCGAGGGGATAGAACGTCTCCATGACATGTCGACTGAACTCCATTCCCCATATAACAGGAACGCGGTCTCCACTTAAAATGGCTTGACGTACAAAGAATTCAATATCCCGAGTATCCCTTCCTTCTGTCATACCCGAATCCCAAATAATGAGATCATAACTACTGCCGTAAATGGAACCGAAACCCATACTGTGCTGAAGGGTACCAAGTCCACCCTGAGCCATGTTTCTAGTCACCAACTTGACACCCAATCGGGAAAACACGGGAGCCATGACTTTGTGGAATTGCATAGCATAGGATTGTTGAAATTTATTTCTGCCATCAACCGTGAAAAATGAGCCAAGTGAGCCAACCAACCACACAAGCGCAATCCTACAAAACAAACACATTCAGACAAGAACGGTACATACCCTGACCCAGCAGCCACCGAATGACCTGCCACCAAGACGGAGAAGGTATCTGTCGTGATCATGGCATGCAACAAACGACGAACCAAGCCATCGCGAGAGCGCTTGGTCGTCCATCCCGCCACATCTCTAGGTCCATTTTTGTCAAAATCATGAGGAAATTCCAATTCTTTCAGTATATCCCATCGAAAGACTTCCCGGTTCCGATCCGCCAACTCTTGTGCGGACAGACCATCGGAGGGATGACCATACTCGGCAAAAATGGCATCCATGGCACGCGACACCAACTTGTTGGCATCCGATATGAAGTGGTTGACATAGACGGCATCGGCTTGCCAGGCATCATCCGGGAAGTCGTCGGCAGGAACATCCCGATTGGGATAGTTGGTGACAGAGAATCCAGGAGGCCGATCCTCTTCTTGTCCATCGAAAAATCCCCACTTTCCATATTTGTTGGCGAGCGCCTCGGCTTGGTCACCTTCCGGCACAGGCTCGTTCAACAGTGGAGTGAGAGTGGCAAATTTGGAATATATCTGCAAGGGATCCACTTCGTTGGGAGCAATTTTACTAGCAGTCGGAGTAACAATGGCAGAAGGAGGACTGGGTTTGGATGCACTTGGAGTGCTGGGGGAAGCATCGGGCTCGCTAGGCGTTTCACCATCGTTGCTACCATCGTTGCTACCATCACCACTGTCGGTGCCATCATCATCGTCGCCTTGCTCCACCAAAGGGGATCCTCCAGGAGGAGTAGCGGGAGNGAGGATTCCCATCCACATTCCCATCCACATTCACATTCACATCCACTAGTGGAGACAAGGTCTTGAGATGTGTCCCCATAGGCACAGGGGGAGTTCCTTCATTGGAAGAAGAAACGTACATCAACAAGGCAAAGGCTAGACCAGCCACCAACAAAATGTTGGTCATGAAACTTCGGTGCGACAACGCCCGAGCCACTGCACTCTCATTGTTCACTCGACTGTCCGAAGGTTTCAACTTCTTCCTCGTCAGTTCTTCCATTTCCAAAACATTCATTGTGACTCACAAAACAGGTTGGAATACGTGAATAAATGTACTCTTGAATTATGACACACTAAAAGAACTGGCAACTAAATAAGTAGTGAAACAACAACGGAGTTGTGGTGAGAAGGAAATGGCAATGCTAGCTAGTAGGATAGTGATCTTCTATGATCGATGCCCGATTGGTTTTATGACCCCCGACCCAAAATCTCCGACACAACAGATTGGATTTACTTACTCGAGCTACTTTTTTACGACGGACGAATGACTGATGACACCTACCCCCGGGTACCCACGAGTCAATGTCTGTCAGACCTTCCGGTTTCGCTTGGTTGGTCCAGGATGTGATGTGCGGTCAGAAGCAAGCAATCGATTGGGACGATTCCATCATCATCTCGCCTGGAGGATTGGTGTGGTTGTTGCTTCGTTTTGTGGGACAACAACACGCAAACAACTTTTACCATGGTCTTTTACGAGTGTTTACTGACAACCAAGCATCACACCAGTAAGTTTCTACTTGTGTATGATGAATGATTGGAGGTTGCTGGTGGTGATGTGTATCTTTCTATTTCTGTGTTGCTATGGTTGGTGTACACATGCCATTGATGCACGGATCTAACCTGTCTCCTCCATTCCCACACACGCACACCCTCCACACATGCTTGTTGTAGATTTCAAGGCCTTGACTGCCTTGATGAAGCAAGTCTCACTCGAGGTTGTGGACCAGGGAGGAATCGTTCGCAGTATCCGAAATCACGGTATTCGTCAATTCCCTCACCGCGTCCAGGCCAAATATCCCGACTACAAGACGGGCCAACGATACTACGAAAAGGGACGATTCGTTAGTATCTGGTACGATGCTAACCCCGCCACACTCCAACGCGTGCAACGAATCCTTACCATGAACGATCAAGTCTTGAGGAATACACACTTGCGAGCTCGCTCGACCTTGGATTATATTTCGATGCAACGTCCCGAGAAGAATCCATATGTGCAACGGGTTTTGAGGCAAGAGAACAACAACAATACACCCTCTCCTTAAACTAGAATACGTTTGGTTCCTTTCATGGATTGGCTGTTGTGGTTGTGTTGGTTGCTGTTTGTTTGCTACTAGTACAGTTCAATGTCTTAATCTACACGTTCTCTTCTATGCTTCAAACTAAAACCGTCGCTACCATGATGTATTACCATGATGCATTACCATGATGGATTCCCTCCACTTGTCGTCGCCGTTGCCGTATTCTTTCGTTTGCCTGTCGACTTCTTTTTGGGAGTGGTAAATGTCGTCGAGGTGCCGCTGCCGCTGCCGCTGCCTGTACTGGTAGTGGTAGTGGTACTCGTACTGGCACCTGGCGTAGATGTGCTCTTTTTCTTCTTGCCAGTACTTGTAGTGACACCGGTTGTACCACCGGTTGTGGTGCCAGTGGAAAAAGTATCAGTGTCGTCATTCGTTGTTGGACTCGATGCAGAACCGTAGCCGGAGGGGTCCAGGTCTGTGTTGCTGGAAGAAGTAGAGAACCCATCCGTACTGCCAAAGGATGTGGTACTGTTGGAGGTTGAACTTGCCGCACTCGCACCACTCGACGTAGTAGTAGGCGAGGCCTTTTGCTGTTTTGTTTTCTTTATCTTTTTGTTCGTTCCACTTTTCGTACTACTGTCGGTGCTAGTGCCATTGACTGTACTGCCAGTAGGCGAGCCAGTATCAGAGTTCGATTCTGTTGGGTCTGTTGGGTCTGTTTCGTATGTTTCGTATGTTGGCGTTGTCGCCTCTTCTGTCTTTTCTTTCTTTTTCAACAAATCATCTAGACAAGGATACCCACATGCCAAATGGTTCGCATAACAATTCTTTTCCGACTCGATGAATTGATCCGTTCCATTCGCCGAACAAGGGTAAACAGGGTGACATTCTTCCTTGGCCTTGTCCATCCACCGGTGGAAATCTCTCAAAGCAGATGAAAATTGTTTCCATCCAATTTCGTTGTGAATGGTCCGATCGAGCGATTGGGAGGCGGCTTCGTGCAACAAGAGATCTCCATAGTTTTGGGCCCACCAAGTGGTGGAATGCAAATACTCCTCTACCGAAGGTGTCCACAACCAATTCTTTCCATCCTTCAATTGTTCTTGACAATAATGATGCTTGCCACTACTTCCCGGAACCACTCGTCGATGATATTTGGGTGTCAACTGAGATGCAAAATACAACATATCCTGTGTCTCCAACCCCAACAAGAGTTGCAAGGCCACCAAAGATTCATCCAATCGTTCGACGACTCCTATAAAATTGTACCCTTCCAATATTCGTTGGACCCGCCGTTGAACGTCTTCGGGTTTTTGCACGACATCGGGTTGGGAAGCGTTCCAGGCCGAATATTCGGGAATAATATGAAGCATCGCATATTGCAATTGGAAACCACCTCGTCCTTCTGACACAGTACCATAATGAACATCGGTAGAGGATTGTAATATACCCAGCACTTGTTGCGAGAGAAGATCTTCCTCAGTCGGTTGTTCGCTGTCTGTGTTTGTTGTATTGCCATTGGTTGTATTACCATTGGTTGCGTTACCGGACGCTTGGGGGAGGATGAAAAATGAGGACCTCTTGCCACGTTGCTTGAGCATGGTCGAAGCAACACGTGCCATGGCTCGTTCCGTCGGGTCCCGCACCAAGGTGAATAGGAAACTACGCTGCTTTTCACGCCGCTTATAATACGTCCCGGGGATAGGACCATGATGTCGAATACAGGAAGACGGGGTGCCAGGCTCGTGTCGTTGCAAAAAATTCTGGGCTATCCGTTCCGTGATACCTTGTACCACATCGGACTTTGTTTCTGGAATATTCAAATAACACAATCCCATGGGTTCCCGTTTGGCTTGTTCAAATCGATATTCATTGCTGAGACACCACTGGCTGGGAGATACTGGGGTAAACTTGCGAGCAATCATAGAGGATGCCTTTTGTATATGAGATTGTCGGACCCGTTGTAGTTGTTCTACCGAAGGAAGATCCATGGAATGATCGTTGCGGGAATCCATCAATTTGGGATTGCTGCTCAAGGTCATGTACAAAATGCAATAGAGAGCGAGAAAGCCGAGTCGACAAACATTCTTGGAGTGGTGTTGACAAGCTTGCCAGGAAGATAATGTGCTTCCTTGATGTCCTTGTTGTTGTTCCTTGGATACTACTGATTTGGTGGCTTGTTTCTTCATGATAATAAAAGTCTTGTATCAATCCTTGCCTGTTTGCTGGACTTGTTGTTCAAAGGAACAACTTCACCACTGGCAACTCTTGTGGAGAAAAGTGGCATGTTGTGACTTGGTTGTTCCCGATCCCTGACCTGGGGTCAAAGGAGTCATTTTGATACAAGGGGTCATCCCAATAAATGTCGAAGAACGTACAGTCTGCCAGACGCACCCTGGTGGCCACAGAAAGAACGGTCGGGATACAGACGGATTAACCGACACCCCCCTCCAACTAGTTTTCGTTTTTGATTTCGGGTCCCTCGTCGCTCTTTCCTCATTCGTAGTTGAACTTGTCTACATCCATTGATAGTTCTCATTCACTCCTCTCAGTATGGCGTCGTCCGACACCTCACCCTCCAAAGTCAAACGAAAGGATGCCAAGGACAAGAAGAAAAAGAAGAGAAAGCGAGAAAAAGAAGTGGAAGATGAGAAACCACAACAAGAAACGCTAGTCACCCAAGAAGAACAGGAAGAAACCCCAAAGAAGAAAAAGAAAAAGGCGAAAAAAGAATCCAAGTCTGAAAAAGAGCAACAACAGAATGGTTACGATGACAGTGATGATGATGATGATGATGATGATGCCAAAAAAGACAGAAAGGATAAATCTGCCAAGAAGAAAAAGAAAAAGTCCAAGCACAAAGAGAAGAAGGAATCTAACACCGACATTGATCTAGAGGACGAGGAAGAGAAACAACCAGTCGACCAAGAAGAAAAGAAAAAGAAGGAAAAATCCAAAAAGCATGATATGATTGCAGAACAACACAATGCGGAACGAAGTGAATTGATGGCTTCTATGGACAAGGACGAAGAACAAGATGTCAAACCACGTTCCCGTATCGTCGCTAGTTCCGCCATTGAGTATTACGACGAAGAACTCAAGCAACATCGTATCCAGGCGGACAAGGAAAAGAAGGCACAAGAGAAAAACAACATCACACTCTTACTCTTTTATACCTACGTTGAACCTGTGTGGGATGATTCCACCTACCAATTCATGTTGCACAAACTACAGGAAATCGGAAAGCGCCTGGATATGACGGGTCGGATGCGTGTGGCCCGGGAAGGATTGAACTGTACCTTGACGGCTACGCATGAGAATATTGTCGAGTATTGTCAAACCCTCCGCAAGCTCCGTCCCAAGGAGTTTGCTCATACTGAGTTCAAGTTGACCAACCACCTTCCGTTGGCGCAAAAGTTCCCCAACCTCAAGGTATTCAAGGTGATTGAGTTGGTCCATTATGGTTTGGAGGGTCCCAAGGCACCTCCGATTGCCAAGTTCCAAGGGACGCACTTGGAACCCAAGGATTATCATCGCAAGTTGGGAGAAAGTAATACTGTCATTATTGATGTTCGGAATCACTACGAGGCTGCCATTGGACGGTTTGTTCCACCCAAAGTGGGAGTGGATGTGGTTGAACAACGAGAGGCAG
The DNA here is from genome assembly GCA_013372465.1 of Nitzschia sp. Nitz4. Taxonomy (NCBI): domain Eukaryota; phylum Bacillariophyta; class Bacillariophyceae; order Bacillariales; family Bacillariaceae; genus Nitzschia; species Nitzschia sp. Nitz4. The sequence continues at coordinate 19,342 of WXVQ01000218.1, forward strand.
AAGGCAAGGGCGAGGCCGAGGCCGAACCAAAGAGTGATGAGCCACCTCCACCACAATGGTTGGATCCGCTCATGCGCAAATCGACCGAGTTTCCAGTTTGGCTCGACAAGCAGGAAACTAGAGAACAAATGAAGGGGAAGCAAGTATTGATGTACTGTACTGGAGGTATTCGTTGTGAGCGAGCTTCCGCTTTGCTTCGATACAAAATTGAGACGGATCCTACCATCAAAGAGTTGGGGATTAAAGGTGTCTATCAGCTACAAGGTGGCATTGACAAATATTTCAAAGAATTTCCAGATGGAGGCTACTGGCAAGGAAAAAATTATGTATTCGACAAGCGTTTTGCACATGCACCTCCCAAGGTGGATGGAGAATTGTATGGTAAAGTCGATGGTACCGCCTCGCAAAGCGGCCGGGACGAGGAGTTGGACGGAACCAAACCGGTCGCTGCAAAGGAAGTTGTCATGGGAAAATGTGAAGCTTGTTTGAAACCATGGGACATGTACAGAGGAAAGCGTCGTTGCCCAACGTGTGGTGTCCCCAGTCTTATCTGCAGGGAATGTTTCGTGGCAGACAAGGAGGGACGAAAGAAGCTGGGACGGGCGGTTCGCTGCGATTTGTGTGTCGAACAGGGTATCTTCTCCAAGCATGAACTTCGCGAAAAGGACAAGCTAGACATTCAAGAGTACGAACATAAGATGGCTCAACGTGGCCTTCTCAATCCAGAAGAAGGAGGAGTCAAGGCTCCTAACCCTGACCAAGTTACCCGCCTCTTTTTGCGCAACATGTGTCGCAATCGCATGGACGAAGCTACCTTGCTTGAAACCCTTCCTGGAATCACACATATTGTTTGGCGCATTGATCGAAAATCCAACAAGTTTTTGGGTCAAGGTTGGTTGGAAATGGCGTCACCCGACGATGCTGCTCGAGCTGTGGCGAGAGATGGAAAGATTACCCTCTTCAATCGACTTCTCTACATCGCCTATCAAGCTCCTGATGGAAAGGATGCTTGGCCTCCACCAAACAGTGCTGTGAGCAAATTGAAGTAGAGGTTTTAGTAGAGCAACTATCAACTATTGAAAACCCCCTATACTCGTAGCTTGGCTTTGATGAGGTGTTCGATACTCTATGTATCTATCATACGTATTAGAGTGGTATTTACTCTTGTTATGACCGAAGGTTATTGAGTATTCAAATTGAGTATTCAAATTGAGTATTCAACTGATGCAACAGCCACTACTACGAGTACTTCCCAGCTGAACAAGGGAACGTTGTTGACTCGTCCAGTATCTTCTTTTGCTATTACGAAAACGATAGTCATGCGAGTGATACTCATCTTTGCGATAATGCTGATACACTTGACTCAAAGTAAACAATTCAACTACGAAATTGAAAAAAGGATTCGAGAGCGCTTGGACTTCTTTTTGTCGGGCCCCATGGAATCGGTGGCAGTCCTCAAGAAGTACAGAGACTTTGGAGGCTTTCCTTACAATTTGGTAGCTGCAGACCGTGACAAGTTCTTGAAACTTGCTTACAGTGTCACATTTCCGTTAATCTACGTCGGTCTGGAGGATGGTACTCTAGCAGGGTGAGCCCTTGTGTGCTATTGTGTTCGTGCTTCCTGTACCTGGTCGGAATCTCTCACCCAACCCATTGACTACAGCTACTTTAGAGCACGAGGGTATTACCGCGAGCCAGGGAACTCGGGGTACTCAATAGATGAGCCAGGAGAGAGAGGGAAACATTTGCATTCGTGCATGGATGCCACTACTGGACAATCAGCTCCTTGTTTGATGCAGGCTGGTGCCAACTACATATCTTGCGTGGGAGAAGACGGAGATGAAACAGGATTATGCCCCCTATTAGAATTATGTCCGAACCAACCTGATTGTGCCGATGATGATAGTGAATGCCAAGAAAACCTGAAATGGTGTCGACAATATGAAACGCTCCAAATCCCCGAGGAGGACGACACCAATTCTACTGGATATGGATACGTTCCTGCTACCTTCTTTTGTATCAATGGCAATGGCGACTTTTCACAGGAGGTTGGAAATGTGTTGCATCCGACAGGCGACAATCGAACTACTCTAGATCGCACAACCTGCACGTATGGGGATGGAACCGTGGTTGAGCGTCAATTGGAAGGAGATTTTGCTGCTTGTGGTCCGAATACTACCTGTGACTCTGTCTTTGAAGGTGGCTATCTATCATTTGAATATGACCCACGGTATCGACCTTGGTATACTACGACGAGAGAACTACAAACGCCAAATTGGTTGCCTCCTTATTCATTCTTTACATTGGGGTTGGGAGTCACGTACTCTCTACCTCTCTACAATACAGACCCCGCATCTGGCAAACAAGTGTTTGCTGGGGTCTTGGCGGTGGACTATCGATGTGAGTATATTCTTTGTTGTCAGAGTATTCTCTCATTCAAAGTCATTCTAACTTGCCACACCTGTACAACAGTTGAGGACATCTTTGATTTCCTGGTCGAAAGTTACGGGCAAGATACAGATAGAGCAGTCATCATATACGAATCCCAAGAACCCAACCATGTCATTGCGTCCTCGACCGGAACAGCATCCTCCAGGTTTATGCTGAGCTCGGATCTTTCTCAAGTGTGCCCACCTGATCAAATAGATGAGAGTCAGGGGATCTACACTGGTTGTGAACCAGTTCGTATCCCGGTGTTGGAGTTTGGCGAAGGAAATTCAATGGACGATGTTTTAGTGGAGGCTGCACGGATACACGAAGAAAACGGATATGTCGAGGATTTGTTCAGTGTCAAGGCATCATCCAACCCACACGACAACATTTATGTCACACAGGCAACGACGTATGCTCAAAGTGGGGCGCAGCTTTCCTGGAGAGTGGTTGTTGTGGATTCTGGATCACAATCTACAGACAACACCATAACCATTGGCCACTCTCTGTTCCCTGTAGTCCTTGCAATTGGAGGTGTTGGTGTTGTTGTTTGCTCATATTTCTTTGGTGCCATGTATCTGCGTCGGAAGGAACGTGTCATCATTTTTGCAGATTGGCGATTTACTTGTGCTTTTATTTTTGGTTGCATTCTGAGCAACATGTCGACATTCACGCTGCTGGGTGCCAACACCTCCTCCTTGTGTCTTCTCAGAATGTGGAGTTTTCACATGTCATTCGTTCTGACTCTCTCTCCGCTCTTCGTCAAGGTTTGGAGAATGCACAAACTGGTGGGCTCACCTACGGGTTCCATCCGAAGGACTACCATCAACAACAGCTCGGCGAGTCTGCGAACCCTCCCAATGATTCTCGTACAAGTTGCGCTCCTGGCAATCTTTTCCATAGTTGACCCTCCGCGTCCACAAGAGCTTGTTGAACAAGAGTTTGGAACGTTTGTTCATAGCGTGCAGTGTCAAACAGATTCTCCGGCGTTGGTTATCACCATGGCCACATTTGAGGCGCTCATTGTGTTTTTGGGGTGCATTTTGGCTTTCATTACACGCAACATGAATGATGAATTTGGGGAAGCAAAACAAATGGTGTTTGCCATGTACAACATTTTCTTTGTGGGATTGATTGTTGCGATTGTGATCTACGGTGCAACATTGAGTGGTAATGAACGAAGCATCATTCAAGCTGTCGGGGTATTCTGGGGAACTACTCTTTCTGCCGCAGCTTTTGTCGTACCAAGGTTATTCCAAGCTCGAAAGATTCGTTCTAGCCTGACATCCCAGAACATGGGGGTATCCGGAATGGCAGTGCGTGTGTCGGGCATGGGCGCATCGTCTATTGACAGAAGGACGCCACCAGAGGGTGATATCATTCACGAGGAACCCAATGGGGGATGACAACCTATCACAAATACTTCCGATTAGCCCTTCAGATTGTGTTGAGATCTGTGTGGCTGGTTCTTGACGGCTACACCACGGTGTTTGGAGTCCCGACCATTGATGAAAGTCGATGGCTTTGGGGATATACCTCAAAAACTGACCAGAAAGGTAACTCTTTGTGAAAGATGTACCTTGTCACCACAATTATTAGTCATAGTTATTTCGTTAGATTTCCTTCTAGTACGTATTAGCGGAGAGGGAGAAATAATGTATGTACTACACTTTAGAAACACTCTCTTTTATCATGTGTCACATTGGCATGTGCGAGAAAACCTAGGGAAATTTAGTCGAACCAAGACTGGAAAGAATGTTGCTTGGTGGCATGCCGCCCTTCCGTTCGCGCCAGAACGGATGATAGAGAAGCCAATCCATGGTTTGACAGATATGACTACCCCAAAAATGTTCCTTGACATTTACCAGGTATATAAATTATATTAACACCTGAATATACCATTGAATCGGAGGCATTCATCGTCACATAAATCTGTCGGAGGTACCAAACTTTGACAGAAAGGCAAGTGGTGGTTCCAAAGCAATCAAACGACTTGGATCGAGGATCTTCATCCCACAATCGAGATAGGTTGAGTGAACAGAATGAATATCCTTGACAATGGAATTTTTATGGCTCCAGGTAAAGAACTGGACCAATACGCCAAAGCCAGAGGTCTATGTAGATTATGTGGTCAAACTCAAACCCACAAACGAGTCGGTAGATTTCTCAAGAAGTTGAGAAACGGCTGGGAACCTATTACAGTGAAGGGCAAAGATGGGTCTTACCTTGTTTACAAGGGATACTGCATTCAACCTACGTGTTACTCACTTGATCGAGCCAAGCGGGAGCTCGGCGAAAAATCTCAACGGCAGTTTCCAGATGATGCTTCGCTGACCAACAGCCTCGCAACCTACGGAACGAAGAATGGCAGGACTTACTCCATGGCATCACGCCCTCCAGCTCACCCTTGTTCTCCTTTTAATGCGGGGAAAAGGAAGGAAAATGAAGCATCAACGCTATCACTTACATCGGCATCAAATCTGTCAGACGACGATTCCTACCGCCAATATTCCATTGTTTCGGGCTTGACTGCACAAACTGGGGCTCAAGTCCCTGCGTCAATTGATGCTAGTGGACCAGGGTATCGGGCACCCGTACTGCCAGTCAAACAAATACTTGATACGTATGTGGAAGACCCCGATGAGAGTGTTCTGAATCTGTCCAACGTCGAACTGTTTGAACAGAACATTGCCTCGGTGTTGACTGCCCTACGCAACAAGAAGTTGTCAACTGGAAAGGTATCCCTTGATATGTTGATGGCGGACAAGTGCAAGCTGGGCGGAAATCGACTGGTTAAACTGTTCGAGGGCCTTTTGGAGGAAGGAATTGAGGTTCGAAAGCTTTGTTTGCGAAATAACTCCTTGGAGAAGCTAACAGGGTTGACAAACTTTCTCCGCAGTTCTACGCATCTCACAGAGTTAAACTTGTCCAAGAATCAACTCAAAGATGATGGTGTCACTGTTTTGATCAACGCCATATCCAGAAATGCACGAACGAGACTGTCCAAACTGAACTTGTCGCGAAACCAAATATGGTCCCTTTCTGAGTCTTCTCGTACATTCTTTGCATCAAATCAAACTTTGACAACGCTTAACCTTGAAAACAACTTTTTGCGTGATGCCAGTGTGGGAATGCTTGCTACATGTATCTCCAACAATGAAAACACTGTACTTGAGAAGTTGTACCTTGGCAACAATGCCATCGGGAAGTTTGGAGCGGAGGCTCTATCTGGAATGCTAAGACAAAACTCTGTTTTGACCACACTGGGGCTTACTGGAAATGAAATTGGTGATGAGGGAGCAAAGTTACTCTTGGGAGCATTGGAAACAAATGGAACTCTGCAAGAGATCTCTGGTCTCTACGCAAATCACATTGCTAACCAGAATCTGATTCACGACATTGAGAAAGCTCTTGAATTGCGACTCCAAAATTCGATGTCTAGGGCCTTTAGCATCCCGACTTCCCCTGCCAGTGCCCGAGTGGTTCGCATGGATGCGAGCATCAACGAGATTGCCTTTTCTCCCTCAAGCCAACATCTTTGGAAAAGCAATCACAAATCCGACACACCACCCTCCGAACAGGCTGACGATTCTTCCAACACCTTGTCATCTTCAAGTGGGATTGATGATTTCGACGCCGATGACATTTCTGATAGCACGTCGTCGAGTTGCGACGACGAGGATGGGGTAGAATCATTGTTGCCGTTTTCCAATATCCATATGGCAACAACAGCTGCTTCAGGTTTTGTAAAAGCTTCCAATTACAGAGGAGCAATGGAAGCTCTAGATCTCGCTACACCAAGTCAGCACACCCGTTTGGTGGAAGGCTCAGAGTCTGGATTGGGCGACTTGAAAACTTTTTGTCTGCGAGCAAATGGAACAGAGGAAGTTGGTTTCGAGGCCATTGCATTCACCGATACAAACGGCAAGTTGGCAAGTTCTGTTCAAGACGGACCACTTGTGGAAGTATTCGAAACTGGAGTGGAAGTATCCATGTCACCACCACGAAATGGAAATGATGGTATTCCCACCACTCGGTTTGCACTTGAAAAGGAAATTGTAGCCTGCAAAGAAGCTTTGTCAACGTCAGACACTATTGAAGATCGAACTAGCAAGAAGGATCGGATTGCTCTTAGAAAACGCCTTTTGAAACTTATTCCACTTCGAAAGACTCTGCCCTCTCGGCAGGAGTTGGAACAGAGGATCGCAGAGATCGACATGACTCTGAGTTCAAAGAGACGAGTCGGAAACCAGGATATGAAGCGAAAGCTCGAAGAGGAGAAGCGGAAACTTCAGAATTCTCTTCAAGCCGAGATTGCGGAAGAATCGGGTACTGCTACAATAACTGCACCGCCTATGTCGTCCTTTGCTGGAATCGGATCTGAAGTAAAACAACGTGTGGCTCCTACTCCTGCCGGAAGACGAGCTCTACCCTCCAATCCAGTGGATAGACTCACTCTCTTTCATGCTGCTCCTCTGTCATACGTGGACCAGAACTCAAACGAAAGACACGTGTTACCACTTCTTGACTTTGATTACGAGTCTCGAGTGCTCCAACAGGCCCTCAAGGATGCCGAAAGAATTGGGGCTCGCATCGAAGTTGAGCATGAAATCGCGACCACGGATCGGCTGAGTGCTTTCTTCGCACAAGGCGGTCGCCGTCTGCTTCACTTGTCTTGCCATGGACACCCTGATTGGTTGGCACTAGAAAACGGATTTGGAGACATGCAACCCCTATTTGTGGAAGATTTGAAGAGTTTCATCGCTGCTGGTGGAAGCAAGTTGGACTTTGTCTTCATTTCAGCGTGTCACTCCCTACCTGCCGGAAAGGCATTCCTTGAAGCCGGTGTTCCTCATGTGGTTTGTGCTCGTCAAGATGCAAAGTTCCGAGACGAGGCCTGTGCAGAATTCGCTCGTTGTTTCTATCGAGCCTTGGCATGTAACAAGACGTTGCAACAAGCCTTTAACATGGCAAAAGAAGCTGTGCGGTAAGTTTCCCAATCTATGTTGACATTCCAGGAAACTCGGTTGCTGATTTTTGTGTTTAAAGTGTGTCTCCACTAGTCAAGGATGCTAAAATTGAATCCAGCAAGTTCTTGCTACTTCCTGACAAAGGACCTCAAAGTTCTTATCACGACGTTGATGTGTTTTTTGCCGACGACCGCCCGACGAAAGGCTTGTCTGGAAGTCAAAGCCCTCCGACTCGGATCCTACAGAGGGTCCCAACGACGTTCATTGGAAGGGAGGAAGAGATGTACCGGATTCTAGAAGCTCTTCGTTGTACAGATCTAGTTCAGGTTACCGGTTCAAAAGGCAGTGGCAAAGCGACGCTTATTGCTGCCGTGGCAAAGTACATTGAGCAAAGGCGGAAATCCTTCATGCTGGATGAAATTCTTTGGATGCCAAACGATGCGGTAGAAGACCACGACAGTCTGGCCAAATTGGTAGAGAAAGCCATGAGCTTACTCTCTTCTGCCAAGGGATCCGTCAAGTCTTTGGGATCCTACCGTGAGATTCGAAGCAAAGTTCTACAAGGTATGCATGGCAAGCGTCTGTTGCTGGTAGTGGATGCTCGCGACATGACCTCCAGTGTCGCCATTCGCAACCTGGAGCAATTTTTGAAGGATCTACTCCATGCATGCAGTATCAAGATTTTGTTGGTGGGTGATACAAACCTCAAGGCTGCTCGTGTTCCCTTTCGTACCATTGAGATTGGACCTTTGGATTTCGAAACATCAGCCTTTTTGTTTTCCAGGCTGGTGCACTCGGGCCGTTTCTCAGCCCCAGAGCTGTCCAAGATTCTGGTTCCCAAATTGCACACCGAGTACCCATATCCTTTGAAGAGGAACACTCTTATCTTTGAAAAGATTGGCCAAGGGATTCCTGCTGACATTGAACAAGCGTCAGCAGACATGACCGAGAAGGACCTGTTGGAACTTGTGCGTATCGCACAACGACCTGTTCCCCGTGTCACTACAAGAGCCGCCTTGGAGGAAGAAATCCAGAGACGGCTTTCTGAAGAAGCCATTGCGCTTCGAAAGAAACATTACCTTAGAGCTAGAGACCTTCGAGATTTGATCGATGAGATGCAAGGGCTTCGCCAATACCTGAGAACAGTGGATGAACTATCCACAGAGGTTTCGTCTTTGAAAGAAAGTCTGGAGAAAGCTACCAAGACACGAAACTACGACTCGGCCAACAACATCCAGAAGCGCGTCGAATCCCTAGAGAAACAAATGGAGAAGGAAACTCGTTGGAGAAAGCAGTACCACGATGATCAGTTCGATCGGATAACAGCCAAGGCCAAGAACTTTCGGCAACGAGGGGGTAGACGAGCGTCGGCCTAGTTCCATTTACCTATATTATTATTATTATTGAGATAGCAATACCCTAACAGGTAGACGTGCTTGTTTTTGGTTTGAGTGTGCATGTTATCGTGACTCCCAAAACGGGGTTGACGAGGTCGCGGCGACACTCATGATTCGAGTACCGTCGTACTCGTAACGTGGATGGTTTCACTTAATTGTAGGAAACTGAAGAAGTACCGAAGGCAACATGTCAGTTGCGTCTCTCCCTACTGGCTTTGCAGTTGTTGAAGTGCTGCATTGCGTATCATCGCCGTGGAGTAGAGAGACAGCTGGATGCGACAAGGCGCGAATCCTCAAAAACTATAAGGAGTACTACTAGTAGTAGTCACTAAGAGTCATGCCTTATGACGTGGGCCAGATTGAGGGAAGCTTGGTCCATAATTGGCCGAGCAGAAACCTACTGCTTGACACGGCAAGTTTCCGTAGAAGTTCTACGCATGCAATCTTGGGGGTCTCACGTAGAATCCAGTATATCTTCCACAAGAAGCAGAAGCCACAAACAGCAGATGGGACACTCCTGTCGTTGGTGAAAAACAATCACACACGTAGTTTGTAACGAAAACCATCTCCTACTGCATCCCCACCACTCCATTGCTGTTTCACTGGACGCACTTGACCATGGAAGTAACGGAAGACGGTTCTCCTAGTACCCTTCCGGAAGGTAGCATGGAGGAAGTCAAAGACAATTCGCAAGGGAGACCGAACCTGCAGCAACTTCAGCTCTACGATGAAGAATCCCTCAAGTGGTTTCACCAAATACGATCCGAACGCACCAAGTTTCTCGACTTCTTGACCAGTAACGGTTCTGTAGGCGTCGTAATCAGACTCTTGGAGTTTCTCTTTCGAACCAGACGAGTGCAGGCTGTAGCTCTAGAACTCTTCATGGACCTGTTTCAGTACTTTCCCGAAGCAGCTTCCAAGGAGATTCATCTCTTCCAGCAGTATCAGTACTGGCAAGAACTCCTCAAGTTCTTCCACATGGCGTCTCAGTGCAAACGGCATAAGCTCATTCACCATGAAGTCAACGGAATTGTACTCCAACAGCTGCGCCATGATCTCAGATCCTACGCCAAAGCTGAGTACGGTAGAATAAGTGACTTGGTTCTCTACCTCCCCAAGGATGGCAGGCAGCGCCGGGCGCTTCTTTCGTACCATGGCGACCATTCCAAACTCCCTTGTAAGATCAGGCTCGACATGTCCACTTCCAAATATGAAGCCAGGCTCTACTCTCTGCGCAACCACGTGCTGCAGAAGAGTCAAACCAGATCATCCGATGAATGCTCGAGCACAGACAGCAGCAATCCTCTTCCGGTTGTTCTAGTGTTTCAAATGCCTGGAGGGACCTCTCTGAACGGAGACTCTTCCAGTGGCACATCCTCTCAAGTTCCAAACGGAGTCCTGTCTAGCTCCTGTTCTCCTCTGGTTTCAATGCCAGAAGTCCTGCAAGGTCGTCCTATTCTGGCACCCGAGTCCAACCCCAGCCTGCAAGGGAACCTCCGCTGTTTCGGCCCAGCTTCCACGGAACGCATACTCTATATCCACCAAGGGGAAGTTGGACACGCCTTTCCTTCCCAATGTGATGTCATTGTCAGTGGTCGAGCGACAACATGTCACATTGTGGCCTTTCGCAGCACTTCACAACATGCTCAACCCTTGGCCTCTCTCGCACACATCGGAGCTCCCAACTACGATGCATGTTTAGCCAAGATCATAGATACCCACATCCAACACCACTTTGATGGTAGACCCGTTACCAAGAAGAAGTCCAAGGGAAAGGTCAAGATGACAATAGACATTGTGGGAGGTTTCAACGACGCCTTGGGTCTCTCCAAGAAGCTTTCCCACTGGTTGGTGCAAGCACTCGCGCAGCTGGCAGAACAACACCGAGGTATCATGGAATTCAGAGTCCGAACATCGGCCTTCACGGAATGCAATGATAGCGGACACCAAGAACCTATTGCACGGGGAATGGGAATCGACTTGTCCACAGGGGGCGTGTTTCTTGCCAAGGTGGACGAATCTGTCATGGGCCCTGCGCTGAACTTGCGATCTGCACGGATATGGGCCGGGGCCACCAGCAACCGGTTAGCCCTGGTTCATACTGCCTCTGCCGATAGCAGCAACTTTGTGATTGACCCCTTTGAGTTTGGAGGCGACTCCAAGTTAATATCATACCTCAAGATGGACGATTCCACCATGCTTCGCTGTACTTCCACGTCACCAACGGTGGAAGAGTCCGATTTTTGTCTTACAGTACGAAATACTCTACGGTACATGCGGCTGGTCGATTCTGGTGAGCAGTTTGGTCCCGCCGGCATGAGGAGACTAGTGTTCAGTCGAGTGGGTAAAAGTAACCTATGGCATCGGTAGTTGTTAGAAATACCCCGTTCAGAATTATAGTATTACGTTCCCGGAATGTTCTAGTTTCCCCAAGCTTAGTATGTTGTAATACGAAGGCCACACACAATACAGTATCCCGGGACAGTTGCAGTATCCAGACCCATAGTGCACGACGAAGGGCAAGATTGGCATGTTTCCCTCATGACTTCCAACTCTGCGTTCCTGACAGTCAGGTCACATATGGCTTCGGTCTTCTCGATCACCAAATCGTTCATTTCCGTCCGCAATGCCTCGACTTCTTCTAAACTTCGTTGTTCGTCGGATTCCAGCGCTGTGTTCCTCTCATTTAGAACCACCAGATTATCCTTGCATTGGCATAGCTCACAACTGAGACTACAACATGCATTCGCTAACTCCTCTGTTTCCAACTCCAGCACGTCACCCCCTGCTAGAGCCACTCGAATCTGTTCCATGGCGAACCGAAGGTCACTGCAGATTTGATCCTTTGCCTGTTCCAACGAATTGCCTTCCCTAGACATGTCTATGAACTTGGGCACCATATCAGAATCATGCAAGGCAATGGATTTCAGGATCCAATTGCATTTTGATTCCAAGTGTGTGTTTCTCTTTTGAGCTTTTTGTAGGCGACGAGAAATAGACATTGTCAAAGAAGATGACTCTTCCCGTAAGCCGTGGGAAATGTGATGAAACATGTCCAAGTGCGCTTCCTGTTCTCGTCTCTTCTTCTCCATCTCACCCGAAACAAAGGATAGACTTGTCTCTTGCACAACCCCAGCTTTCTCCATTTCTACCAATTTCGTGCTCAACGTATCTCTCTCCCATGAGAGCACTTTGCATTTCTCCACCAAATCGTCAAGTTGCCGCTGCAGTGAACTCTCTCGCTGGGTTAGCAAAGCTGTTTTCTTTTGCTCTTCCGAAAGCATGGCTTCAGTAGAACTTAGGTTCTCAGTCAATTGCTGAAAGGAGTGCTCCAGAGATTCTAATTCCATTTTGGAAGGCTGTTGCGTCGACTCAGCAATTTCTCGATACTGATTCACATTCGACTGTAATTCAGTAATACTGCTGTTTTCAGAGTCTGCGCTACTCTCATTTTGATTAGATTCCTTCTCCGTTGCATTGGTATCTTTGTGGTCTTGTTGAACGGACTCATTTGGTTGCCCAAGGATGGTGATTTCTTTGTTCATGCTACCACTACCGCGAGCACTTGCCTCTTGAGCAATCCCAACCAAATCAACAAACTGGTCTAGCAAAAGCTTCCTCTCGCAGTCCCAGCATTCTTTTGCCTTTCGCAGCGAGAGCAGCTCTTTTGTCAAAGCGAAACCCGACTTTGGCGATATGCTAGCTACCACTGGCTGATCTCGAGTATCGTTTCCGCTTGCAGCTATCCGCGACGAATGCGACCCTTCAGGTCCTACCTGTTGCCAAATGAAGGTTAGTTGAGCAAGTGGAGATGCAGGGCACCTCCGCAAAGTCACCTACGGTTTTTCACTCTCGACAATGTCGTTCCAGACTAATCTGCGTTCTGGTCTCTTACCATATCTTCTTGGGGACCGCGAAGTTCAAGTGAAGCACTCGAGAGCATGTTGTCTCTGAAAGAATTGTCATCCTCTAGCATTTGAAGCTGATTAGCGAACTCAGCCTTTGTGGCTTCGAAATCATCTTCATCTGGGTGGAAGAGACCTTCAAACGACTCAACCTGACCTTCAAGCCCATCCTTGGCAGACTCCAACAAGCTAATGGTAGTTTCCAAAACCTCAATTCGATTGGACAAATCAGCATTTTTTGCAGCTTCAGCCTCTTGGAGCGCTCTTAGTTCTTCCACCAACGATTGAGAGGCTCGCAACTTGTCCACTTTAGACGACAGCTCCTCCACCAATCCCTCGTCTTGCAAATCCGACGTGATATCGTCTCTTTCCAATCCACGCCTTCGTTTCACAGAGGAACCATTTTGGTTGTCATGACCAGACCCTGTTGGAAACAATTCACGAGCGAGTTCGCCCTCGTCCGACGAGACGCGACCGGCCTGAAGTGAAGCCTCCAAAGCTTTCTTGTGCAACTCGGACGTTTCCAGTTCCTCTTGACAAGCCTGGAGTGCTTCTTCTAGGTCGTTGAGCTCACGACGTGCAGTTTCCTCTAGACGCTCCGACCGAGTCTTCAGCGCAGCAACTTCCTCGCACAGAGAATCATTCACATTCTGTAGTTCCATGATCTCCTGTTCCATGTCAGACAGTTGGGAGCAAGCGCCTTCAAACCGTTGGTCGTCACGACGTCGCATCTCATCATGTTCCGACATAATTGAAGCGATGCGGTCTTCGAGGGTTGTATTCTTGTTTGCTAAATCGGCAGAACGCATCGTCGTCACCTCCAAATCTTGGGAGATATTATCTTTCGCCTTCTTCAACTCAGAGATGCTAGACCTGAGACTCTCGCACTCCGCGGACAAAGCAGTCAATTGCTCTTGGGTGGAAAGCAGCTCATCTTGGGTCGCTGCTAATTCTCGATCAGCTACTCCGTGACGCTTCTCAGCTTCATTCAAAGCAGTCTCCAATGAATGCTTCGCCTTGTCCAACTCCTCCTTGGTCGCACCATTCTTTGCCTCTAACTCGGACACTAGGCGCTCTGAATTTGCCTTCAAGAGGTTAACTTCATTAGAAAGGGCATCGTTTGCATTTTGGAGCTCTGCAATCTCCTGCTCCATCTCTGTCAACTGCTGGCAGGCACCTTCAAAACGCTCACTATCCTTCTGACGCAAAGCCTCATGATCGGCTACGAGTGCTTCGAGACGAGCCTTCAGTGTTGTGTTCTCTTCTTGTAGCTCCGTACATTGCACAGACGCCAGGTCTAACTCCTCAACCAGGATGTCCTTCGTACGCGTCATTTCCAGATTGGCGGATCGCAGCTTCTCTGCTTCGGCTGACGCCTT
>WXVQ01000264.1:0-51849 GCA_013372465.1 Nitzschia sp. Nitz4
GGTTCTTTCCGTCTGGTTTCAATTGTGGAACACAGACACACTGGTGCAAATGCCCGGGCTAGATTCCAAACAGATACGAGCGAATATCACAACAATGGAGGATGAAGGCAACATTTCTTGGTATCGTCATCGCAAAAGTATGAAGGCTCGCTTTGGAAGCACTGCCCAATTCATCTTCACAGTTGGTCTAGAAGGAACAGGGCATCACTGGATGGCGAGTCTGGCAAAGGGCTCACCGGCTTTCAAACGACTCACTGATGCTGGAATTCGACCCGATATGCAAAAATCGCTCGAGTTAAACCTCTTTCAACATTATACCAAATTTGACACAGACACTCAGAAACCGGGGCTCTTCAACTCACACTGTTCCACAGGAGACACCAGACCGATCGAACGGTTTAGAGCCGTTGTCTCCTGGTTGAAGAAAATTGACGAGGCTGCCAAGGCACAACCAGGTGTGAATCGAACTCTACCGTTCCCTGTCAACACCGCTGCTGCCGGACCAAATTACGGAATGCTTTCATACCCCAACTATAGTGGCGCCTGCAAATCCTCAAATTACCCAGATTTGACCATGTTTTTCCAGGCATGCGACAAGGCCAAGGTCGACTGTTTCTTGGTATACATTCACCGAAACCCAGCGGATATCCTGCGTTCGGTCACAATTAATCGCCATTTCTTGCCCAGTTTCTATGCAGCTTCCCGATTGTATTCAACCATGCTTCACGCCATCTCCGGTCAGATTCACAACTTTCCTAATCGAGTCCTTGGATGCTTTGACTTTTACACTAAAGAGATTCAAGGTTGGTATGATGCTCCACTGGATCTGTGGGACTGGAGTTTGGAACCCGACCGCTATGAAGATATGGTTAATTCCACCTACGAAGCTCCGGAAAGGAATCATACGCTGTACTATGAAATTGAGCAGATGTCGCTCGACCCAGGGGCACCACACATGAAAAGTTTTTTCTCCCAGCACTATCAAACATTGAATCTTTGTCGAAGGATAGTTGGGAAGTCTACAACCAGATTGTAAAAAATGAATTTTGTTCCGAGGATGACAACTCTTGTTTGTGGAAATGGTGCTCGCCAATCGTCCCTGTTCTCAAAGGATGGGCTGATTGAATGATCCGACAACGTATTCTTACACAAGAATCCTTTGGATGAGCATATAGAAATGAATGTCCCATTTTGCGTGGTATCAGCAACAATAGATAATCTAGCATCTGTTACTAGATGTTGGCTCTGAACAATAACCCAGGCGTTCGGTCCAAGGTCTTTCATAGTACTGACACAAATGAGCATACTTCTTTTAATTCATTCTCCTAAGGTGGCGTCCTGCTTGAGGAGTCTAGGTAACCATTCCCCCGTCTATCCTAGCAAAGCTTCGTCCTACCGGTAGCTATTGCAAGGGCTAGCAGCGTGCAGTGTTGGAAGTCTCGTACCCACAGTGGTATAGTTGTAGGTATATATCAAACATTTCTCTATTGGCATGTTGGATGGTGAGTCACACACCACAACAACATACCACCAATGCATTGCAACCTTGCTCGGAAGTCCCCTACATGGTAATTGCCTTCGAAGCAGCAAATGGAAACATCGAATGAAAGCCTCAATGTTTCTCATTCGGGTCTGAGAAGGTTGGAAAGACTGTATCGGCGCAATCGGGGCGTAACGCTTGTGTTGCTGGTAGTAGTTGCCATTCTATCCATCTGGCTTCAATGGTGGAACACAAACAAGCTAATGCGAACAACAACGGTCCGTACCAATGGGAAGCATATGGATACAGAAGAGGATGAGGACAACATTTCTTCTCCTTGGTATCGCCAACGCAAAAATGTGAAGGTTCCTTTTGGAAGTACCGCCCAATTCATCTTCACTGTTGGTCTCGAGGGAACAGGACATCATTGGATGCAGACACTGATAGCTCGTTCACCGGCTACACAAAGCCTCAAAAACGCCGGCGTTTGGCCAGATATGCAAACAACACTCCAAACACACCTCTTTCAACACTACATTGCAGGGCACCAAAATCACAAGAGTACAGGGCTTTTCAATGCACACTGTTCCAGACAAAAGAGTACTCCAGGATTGCATTTTAGAGGCGTAGTTTCCGTGTTTCAGAGTATTGAAGAGGCTGTCAAGGCAAGCCCAGGTATCAATCACACAATCCCATTCGCCATTAATCCTATCCCTGTTACTAAGAAGCACGGAATGTTGTCATATCCCAACTATCCTGGGTCCTGCAAGTCATCGAATTACCCTGATTTAACTATGCTTTTCCAGGCCTGCAACATGGCCAAGGTCGACTGCTTTTTGGTATACATCCACCGAAATCCTGTGGATGTGCTGCATTCCAACATTATCAAGCGGGAATTTTTGCCCAGTCTGTATGAAGCTTCCCAATTGTACTCCACCATGCTTCATGCCATCTCTAGTCAGATTCGCAACTTTCAGGATCGGGTCCTTGGGTGTCTGGACTTTTTTGCCGTGGGTGAAGATAGCTTTCATGCTTGGTACAATGCTCAACTAGATTTATGGGATTGGAGATTGGTACCGGACCAATATGAGAGCATGGTCAAGACCAAATACCGCACTCCGGAAAGGAATGATACGCTTTACCATGATCATGTGGAACAATTGTCCCGAGGGCCCGCGGCAACATACTTGAAAAGTCTTTTCTCTCAGCATTATGAAACACTGGAGCTTTGTCAAGGGGTAATCAAGAAACCTGTGGTCGGAGACTAAAGAACAAGAGTTCCGCTGAAGGTTAGAAAGGCAGCATGGATGAAACGAGGACTGCTTCACCAGCGCCACTGGTGGACGTGGATATTGCCTTCAATTTCTCCCAATGCTTGGTGGAGGAGAAATCTATTGGCGTTTCGGACACGACCACGTTTGTCCTCTGCATCACAAGATGTCAAGGACCGCTGGAAGCCTAGCAATATCCAACGTTGTGCCAACACCTCACCTGCCACCAGGTCGCCGCTATTTGCTTGTCCCATGATTTTTGTATTGGTGTTACCTGGTACCAAACATGAGAAAATAGACCAATCACCACCGAATGAATCTTCCCCCCTTGGTACTTCGCTAAAATTTCGATTCTTGTCCGACCGGTAGTGCGTGGAACCTTTGTCGCTATTCATTACTGATTGCACACCAGGTATTATTTTTCTGGGATACGTCTGTTCTTAGCAAAGTTTATCCTAGCTTTTACAAGAGGGAATATACTATCTTGTAGTAGTAGTTTGCAGTTTTTCGAAGCTATCGAGGAGGTAGCTTGAAGGGCGAAGTAGAGAATCCAATAGGTATGTGTCAGTACATAAATAGTATATGTTACTTGGTATAAAACTTACTGCTTTTTACAACTCATGTCCAATGTCTAATGTCCAATGCTCACACATCTGCTTGTATCGTAACTTTGGCTGAAAGCCACCTACATGGCCCCTATCTTGGGAATCACCAAATGACAAGATCAAATGGAAGCGCCAATGTTGACATTTCTGGTTTGAGAAGACCCAAGAGAATAAAAAGGCATAGTCGTTGTCTAGCGACATCGTTGCTGGTTGCGGTGTTTCTTTCCATCCAGTTTCAATTGTGGAACACCCACAAACTTGTAATGCACATGCCATTGGCCGAAACCATTGAGAAATATATAACAGCAACGGTAGCTGAAAGAAATGCGAGTACTGCAGTCGACGAAGAAAAAATTTCTTCTCCTTGGTATCGCCAACGCAAAAAAGTGAACTCTAAATTTGGAAGTACCGTCCAGTTCATCTTCACAGTTGGTCTGGAGGGAACGGGACATCACTGGATGCAGGAATTAATAGCTCATTCTCCGGCACTGCAATTGCTCGAAGACTCCGAAGTTTGGCCAGAAATGCAAATTTCTCTCCAGAGACATCTTTTTCAACAATACAACCCACAAAATATATCCTATAGGACTACAGGGCTCTTCAACGCACACTGCTCTGGACAAGCAACCGATCCGGGATTAAATATTAGAGAGGCGGTCTCTGTGTTCCAGCGTATTGAAGAAGCCGTCAAGGATTCGCAACCAGGAGTCAATCAAACAATCCCATACCCTGTCAACTCGAACCCTATTGCAAGTAGGTACGGTATGTTATCGTATCCCAACTATCCTGGTTCCTGCAAAGTCTTGAACTACCCAGATTTGACCATGTTTTTCAAGGCCTGTAACAGAGCCAAAGTTGACTGTTTCATGATTTATATTCACCGGAATCCGGTAGATGTGCTGCATTCCAACATTATCAAGCGGGAATTTTTGCCCAGTCTATACGAAGCTTCCCAATTGTACTCCACCATGCTTCATGCCATCTCTAGTCAGATTCGCAACTTTCAGGATCAGGTCCTTGGGTGTCTGGACTTTTTTGCCGTGGGTGAAGAGAGCTTTCATGCTTGGTACAATGCTCAACTAGATTTATGGGATTGGAGATTGGCGTCGTATCAATTCGAGTATATGGTCAAGTCCGACTACAGGACACCGGAAAGGAATGATACGCTTTACCATGATCATGTGGAACAATTGTCGCGAGGTCCCGCGGCAACGTACATGAAGAGTTTTTTCACGCAGCATTATGAAACACTGCAGCTTTGTCAAAGGGTAATCAAGAAGCCTGCGGTGGAATCATAGCAGCGGTACCGGTAGTAGGATGACAGTCTCTATACAGGCGTGGGTTGGAGTCAGCAGCCACACAGCAGTCAGCACAGAAACGTCTTGTTGTTGGAGTGGATGTGTACGTGGGGTGTCTACATCAAAACACACTGCGAGTCAACCGGCTAGTGGACCGGGCCTCGTATTCTACTGCATTGACAACAGCACGAAGCAGTCCATTACTTTTTATAATTTATCGCTCTTCCGAAGTAGAGGTGATCTAAATACCACTACCTAGTATTTCACTATGATGATTGCAGCATCTTCATTCTGAACGGGCATTGGATATTGTATGTATGTAGGTTACAGTAGTAGGTACCATGGTTGGGCATGTCACCCATCGGTCTTTGGTGCGCCCAAAAAATTGTGCGAGTGGAGGATCGCATCCTTTGCACCTCAATAGTGGTGGTGATTCCTGTTGTTGACTGTTCCCTTTCCATACGTGAAAAGTTGGCATTGCAGCGTGAACAACCAGCGTTGAAAACAGCCTCACCAAGTTGTTCTGTAGTAGTGGCTGGTAGTACGTACAGTTCCAGTACGTACAATAGTTGTTGCCATGGAGGCCTCGGAGGATGGAAATGTCATTCGTTTGGAACATTGGGACTTGCAAGACAACGATGAAGAAGACGACAATGATGATTCTTTTGTTCCAGATTCACTCAAGGGATTTCTAGAAGAAGCCAATCGCAAGATGGAACAAGATTTAGCACAGATCTTATCCCCTGATGAAGATGTTGAGCCTGTGGAAACACAACCTCCTAACTTAGTACGCGACGAGCAAGAGGATGTCGTGCATATGGATAGTGACAATGACAATACTATGGATGATTCCTTCTTGTCACCTCCTGATATTATTCCAACTGTCAATCCTGCCGCTCATTTGACCTTTGGTGCAGCCAAGGGAATGGCCATGCATCATGAGGAGGACGATGATATGGATGGTGAAATGGGTGATCCTGTGGTTGTAAACCTCCAACAGCAACTTGAACAAGCTGTAGATCCAAGTTCATCTCATGATGATTCTAATGCCCCGCCTCAAGTCATTCCTACTCCTTCCAAAGCATCACCACCATCATCCTTTGCACCCTCTCCACATCGAGGACCTGTGCAGACCTTGCGAGATCAAGTGCGAGGGAAAATGTCTGTCCCGTCTCCAACTCCTCCAGGAACACACTCGTTGGCCCCGGATCCGCCAGGCCATCCCGGTCCTAGAATGAGTTTGGGCCAAAATCCAACTATTCTACAACAACAACAGCAGCAACAACCCCCATTGTCGCAAGTTTCCATTGCCGCTGCCGAGGGTGTTCTCTCGACACCTTCCAAAGAGACATCGCCCATTTCCTTCCCCCAGACCTTGGTAAACTCCCCTCCTCCTTCCTCAGCATCCAAGTCGTCATCCCACAAAAAGGTCACTTCGCCAACTCCTACCAAGACAAGTACGAGTACCCCTGCCAAGGCCAAGACACCAGCGTCACGATCCAAAACCCAATCCACGCCAATGTCAACCAATAAGAACAAGAACGACAACAACAACCACAGTAGCAACAAGGAGAACCCGGTTTCCATAGAAAAGCATTTGGTAACGGCGGCCAATACCACACCGGTCGGGGCAAAGAATGAACCATCTTCTCGGAAGCCATTGTCTCAGGCAACGTCTCCTTCCCCCAAACCAGTTGGAACGCCTGCGGCCCGACCTTCGATTGGTTCCTATCAGACACCTCCGCCTAGTATACCACAATCCCAGAAACGCCAGCAAACAACGCCATTGTCGTCGTCGGATCGTCCAAGAACTTCGGCATCCAAACCCCAAGAGCCCGCACCTGTGTCACCGCCACTCCGACCCAGCCCCGAAGATCGTCCCCAGGGAATTTCGATTCGGCAACGTTCTCCTCATCCTGGGGTCGCCTTGTCGCCGGCTGGTTTGTCCTTGGATGTCACCCCCATTCATCCTACCTCGGCCACTCCTGCGTCGTCCAGTGCCGCCAAGCGAAGACCTCGATCGTCGGCCCGCAAAGCCATGAACGCCATGGCATCGCCCAACAAGAGTACCATATCTACTACCATAACGTCGAATACTCCTGATCATTGGAAGGGACGAAAACCATTGACGTCGCCGGGCGTGTTGTCTCCCAGGATCTTACAAGAGACGGTGGCTAGCAAGGCTCGGCTTTCTCAAGAACAAGAGCAGCAGCAGCTACAACAAGCAAAAGCAAGAGAAATGCGGTCACCTCCCGGAGTAGTGTCTCCTAGGCTGCTACGAGAAACGGCGGCAAGCAAGGCTCGTGTGGTGCATGAAGCACCCAAGTCACCTCAAGCGGTGTCGCCGCCATCGAAGGCACCGATGCAACCGGTTTCGAGCCGGTTACTACAACCTACGGAAACGATGATTCGACATCATCCCGAACAACTCAAAGAAGTTCAAGAGGCCGCGCGTGAACAGGAAAAGAAAGAAGCAGAACGCCAACAGGCAATGGATGCGCGCGAAAACAACCGTAAACGACAGCTTCTGGAAAAGAAACAAAAGATGCAGACGATCATGGCACGCGCCCGATCGAGACGAGAGCGATTGGAGGAGATCGAAAAGGAACGTATTGCCAAGTTGAAAGCAAAGGTCGAAGAGAAAGAAGAAAAGGCTCGACGACGCAAGTTGGAAAAAGAGAACAATAGACCCAAATCCACCACTCGTCATACCAACAAACTCGTTTCGCCTCCACCGCGAAGTCGGGCTTCGTCCAAGCCGGCACCAACCATTCCAGTTACGCCCAAGTTTCAAACCGACAGGCGTCTCAAGGCGAAACATGCGGCAAATCCTCCGAAGGATCCGGTTCCTTTGGCACAGTCTGACAACGTTTTGAAGCAATGTCTGCGCAGTGAGGGAAAACCTCCGACTCCTGACGTTCGTGCCAGCCAAGGGGCTACGCCTCGCGTGTTGACCATTCCTCGAGGTCCCAAGTTGTCGACCAGCAAACGCCACCGGACCACGCCAACTCCAGCCGCCGATTCCATTGAAGCACGTTCCTCTTGGGAAACAGAACTTCGTCACCCATCCTCCCCGGTGGCTTCGGATCGTTCTACTTCGTCGCGATTGACTATTCCACAGACGCCGCATTTCCAAGAAATCCGTCATCGTGCCAAGCCTAAGAGTACTGCAGAAAAAGAAAAGGAGGTGATGGACTACTATAAGGCACACCCATTCAAGGCAAGACCCGTGATGATGAATGATCTGGGACCTCCTAGTGCTCGACCTCCACCTCCGAGTCGGCCCTTAACCACGCCTTCGCCATTTCACTTTCAGATGGATCAACGATTAGGTCCTTCATCCACATCCAAGGCAAAGAACGAAACTCCAACCGAGGATACGACCCGTGTGCGACTTTTTTCGGATCGTCCTCATGCATCCAAAGAAGAAACACCCAGACCCTCGGCACCTCGAGGTCTCACTGTCCCGCAACCGTTCCAGTTTCACTCCTCGGAGCACCGAAAGGAACGCACCAGTCCACAGGAAGAGAGGTCGTCAAGCACTTTTAGGGCTAGACCAATGCCAGATTTTTCCCGCCATACAGGATTGACCATGGTTCAAAAGACGGAATCCAGACATTCCAGAGATCCCCCCGTTGAACGCAAGGGGAGTCGACTGCGACAACGACCGCTATCTACAAGCGTTTCTCGTCGTAGTCATGCAGCGTCAAGGCAACGACCTTCCGAGGAGGAGACTCCTAAATTCCGTGCTCGTCCAATGCCCAACTTTGACAACGTTGCAATTCCTGTTGTGGCGAAAAAGCCATCGCCGCCATCACAGAAGTCCTCAAGGGGGCAATCTGACGCTGGTGAGAACGGACACTTTCATGCTCGTGGTGTACCAGACTTTTCCAAACCTAGTATTCCTGTGAAGTATCGTGATCCCAGCAAACTACGTTCACCCGAAGATGTCCAACGGATACAATCGAAGCTTCCGAAGGAGCAAGTGCATCAGTTCAAAGCTCTGCCAGCGCCCACGACAACTGATCCCGAACTTCCTGTCAGAAAGAAGTGTCCCATCAAGGTAGACAGAGACAAATTGCGCCGGCGTTCATTGGCTGCTCGTACGAAGCCTGATCCTAGTTCTGGCGTCTCCAGCTTTGTGGCTCGTAGTGCGCCAATCAAATCTCCACCCACCTTCCCTGTGCGATCCAAGGACCCCTCCAAATTGCGGGGACCAAAAGAGGTGTCAAAGCTGGGGGGCCCTCGGCGTGTACAGGGCTCACGTGGAAGTGAAAAAGAGGCGATGAAAGCTCGTGTGCGGGAACGCATGATGGGGCGGAAGTCTGGGGCTCATGCAACGGCACCAAATGACTCTGAAGGTCGGTACTTCAGTCAACCTACGAGCACCACTTTGAAGATGGCATTGGCAAATTCAAGCAGTCCCAAGCCTTCCCTTCCGGAGACGGGTCTTGTCACTGCGCCAGTGACGTCGCCACAGTTGTCCCCAACATCTGGTTCCTTAGAAGGGGCTCCTGCGGGAGCTCCGGATACTTGTGCTGTGGAATTGTTCCCCCCAGAGCCGAATGCCCAAACTGTAGGGACACCCGAGCCCAAGCAAGATGCTGGAGCTCAATACGCGGGAAACAGCAGTGCAGGCTTGAAGAGATCCCCAGATCCACCGGGAACCGCTGTGGATGATCGCAACCTGTATAGTGAAACTATGCAACTGGCTGCTCAGTTGCAACGAGCCGCCGAGGAAGAGTTATCTTTCCACGGAAGCAGTGCCCTTTCATGGAAGCAATGATGGTCTCCTCAGGCAAGGAGTTTTGAATCCAACGGGGATGTTGGTATTCTGCAAACAAGTACACTAGGTAGCTGTTTAACTGTAGCTTTTAATGGTTGAAACTGGACTAGTCTCGTACTAGTATTACTCTAGGAGGGAAGGCGCACTGCTTCGACCGTCAAACTATAAGGATTGGCTGAGGCGATCATTGCTCCTTTCGATAGTTGTGAAGTAGTTCTGCAGCTTTCTCTTCTCCAACGGTAGAAATGAAACTTGGTAGCCAAGTTTCCATCCAGTCATCTCTCTCTCTACCTGCCCGAACTTGAGCTTTTTGTTCGTACAACTTTTTGTTTCGTCTGGGGTCATCTCTAGCTCCAAACCGATCCCATGTTCCGAGATAGTGGTTCACAGTCAGTGGGAATGAATCTGTATCGTACATGTCCATTTCCCCTCTTGGGCGACAAAACTCCTTGCTTGGTCGATGAATACTGAACACCCGCTGGTCTTGGAACATTTTGTCCGTTCGAGGTATGACGGATATATCAAGAATCACTTTAGGTTGTTTGTTCAAAGCTGCGTCGTCGTATTCTGCGTGATACTTCCAACGAAGGCTTTCGAATCGACTGTGATTGTACTCCGATAGTACAGGATTGCTAGGGGCCGGAATATGACTGTCTTCCTCTGACCCGAATAACAAACGCGGCAATGACACGCAGGGATAAGTCAAGCCCACTGGATTGCTCTCAATGCGTTCATTTAGCAGCTCTAGAAGGACGGAAGGTTGAACTGAACGAGATATCTCATTTTTTGCATTCACACGCAGCTCCGGATTTATTACGATGTATTCATCGGTGTCAATATGGATTGTCCAAGTGCGTCCTAGTTCTTGCAACTTCTGAATGCAAGTAGCCAAGAAGGTTATCTGACGAAATCGATGATCTTGGATATCGTCCACGTACTTCTTTTTCATAGCAGGGTCTTCAATACCTTCTAACCATTTATCCCTGTTTCGCTTGATTTTCACTAGGCGGGGCTGCAAATGGTAGGCTTTTTGAAAGTAGATGTCGGGCATGAACATGTCTTCGGTCCATTCTTCGATATACATTCCAAGCTGTCGCCACTTTTCCAGAATACGGCCCGGAGACGTCTGACTTTGAGGATCTTTTGCAACAATCAAAGTTCGTATGCCTAACACATGGTAATGGTATGCAATCCATTCATTCAAGATGGCATTGTCGTCCTTCACGAGCATGCACGCAGAGACATCCTCTCGAGTTGATTTGTTGAAAGAAGGCAGTTCCGGCATTGGCACCACACCCTCATCAATTGTTTCGTCCTCGTCCCCAAATTCGTTTTCCCCGTCCACAAGGTTTTCTTTCAATAACTGTTTGGCCTTTTCCAACCCGTGTTTTTCCACAAAGCTTGACACCCAACCATCCAGCCAGTTATCATCTCGTATTGATGGCAACAAGGCCTTGGCTTCATACGCTTGCCTGTTCCGACGAACATCCTCTCTATGGCTGTATCTTTCCCACGAGCCAATGTAATGGTTGATAGTCAAAGGGAAATGACCAGAATGAGAATATGCGACCTTGCGGTCAGGTCGACACATTCGTAGTCCAGGACGATGGATACTGTAAACTCCATTTTGAAGGAAGCTGGCCCTTGGAGGAACACCTGACAAATCTAGCATTGTCTTCGGCTTTCCATTGATTGCAGGACCAACATCGTATTCGGCATGATATTTCCATCGTGTCGTTTCAAATTTGGAGCCATCAAAGGAAGTGGGGAAGTTAGCCAGTCTCATGGTGGAGTTGCCGTCTTCACGGGATCCATAAAGCAAGCGTGGGAAAGATACACATGGATAACTCAGCCTCTCGCTATCATTGTGGACAGTTTCTTTCAGGATATCAAACAGTGAATCCGCGTGCATTGTCGTATCGATTGGAACGTTTCTCCAAGTGGCAAGTTCACGAAGTTTGGGGTGGAGAACAATATATTCATCCGTGTCAATGTGGAACATCCACGTCTTATTTTGTTGGGATAGTGTTTGAATGCATCTAGACAAAAACTTCAGCTGTCGAAAGCGATGGGCATTGATTTCAGTTTGTCTGTCTTTCTCGACTTGTTCCATATCACTTTCGGTTTCATCGGCAGAACCATCGCTGGTAGTATTCCATAACATTTTGGGAATCTGGGAATAATCGCCTTTCAAGAAGAAATCTGGCATGAAAGTCTCATCCGACCACTCCTGAATCTCCATTAGACCATGCCATCGTCCTAATATTTCGGAGGGAGATGTTTTACTTGTAGGGTCGACAGCTACAATCAAAGTTCTGAGCTTGAACAGATGATGATGATAGGCGAGCCATTCTCCGAGGATGGGATTGTCATCCTTAATCAACAAGCAAGCAGACGTACTGTCCCTTTCAGCAGGTAAGAGTTTTCCTCGTAGAGATGGTTTGTCAGTCAAATCATCGAAGGAAATTGTTCCGTTGCCGTTGTTGTCGGCTTTCTCATTGGTCAGACTGTCGTCATCAAGGGAATTTTCTGGTTTCGAAGCAGAAGTCAAATAGTCACCCAACACTTGAGAAATTTCATGAGCACCGTTCTGTGAAGTGAAACTGGCTAACCAAGAGTCAATATAATCATCGTCCCGCATGTCGCGAATGGCACTCTTTGCCCAATACTGGGAGTCTGATCTCCTTGGATCATCACGTGCCTTGTATCTCTGAAAACTTCCCAAATAGTGATGGACGACAAGCGGATACTTCCTTGCGTCATGAATATCCATTTGTCCTTGCTTCCGGCATAGATGAAGACTTGGTCGATGAATTGAAAAGGCTTTGCGGGTCAAATTGAAAGCAGGAAACCCTGACACGTCCATGATGGCTTTTGGCTGGCGGTTGAGTTCTTCGTTGGAATACTTGGTATGATACTTCCATCGCAAGGATTCAAACCGGGAACGACGAAACGACTCTCCTGAAGGCACAATGATGGTCGAATTCACCGATGAACTTTCGCCTTTATCTTCTTCTGCGCCAAAAAAGATGCGAGGCATGCTGATACAAGGCCAATTAGGTTCGAAGGCATCCTTGCGAAGATAGCGGCGCAAGAACGTCATGAGTGAAGAACGCTTCGGTGAGGTTGGCACTTTTACAGGGAAGGACGATGCACTGTCGGTATCTCGTAGCGTCGGATTCAATACGATATACTCGTCTGTATCAATATGTGCCATCCATTTGTAGTCGGAGGAATCTTGAATGGCTTTGGAACAGTGTTGCAAGAATCGTGCCTGACGGTACCGATGGTTATTAATATCTTGATAATCTTGAAGTAAATGCTCTTCGGTTTCTTCAGCGTCTTGCCATTTGCTCGCATTCTTGTCTTGTATTTTGATCATCCGCGGCACCTGGTCGTAGTCACCGCTCAGAAAGTAGGAGGGCATGTAACGGTGCTGCTCCCAAACCTCAAATCCTAGACCAAAAAGATCCTTCCAGCGTTGCAAAATCGGAACAGGTGTAGTTTGGCTGTTTGGGTCTAAGGTAACAATAATATACCGCAACTGAAGAACATGGTAGTGATAGGCAATCCACTCGTTGAGAATATCGTTGTCGTCTTTGATCAGTAAACAAAAAGCAAAGGAATCCTTATCATCCACATATCGAGAAGAAGGTTGGAAAGGTTCTCGTCTTTGTCTCAAGGTATCCGGTTTTGGAGGCTTTTTCTCTGGCGTCGCCCCTCTTCGTAGTTGAGATTTTGTGTGGGAACCCGAGGCCCTATTGGAAGGTGGATTTCGCAGGAACCAGTGATGAGAGTAGAGGTGCCGAATTTCATCGGACAAATCTGTCTGATTCCAAAAAGCAATTGGCTGTTGTTCCGAAAGTAGTGATAGATCCCCAATTCGACTGTCAGTGGATATTCTTCTTGCATTTGGACCGCTCCCTATTTGCAACGTTGTATCAGCTGGTATGACGAGATGCAATCTATAGGAGAGAAAAAGATTTGCGAGAACTGTAAAACCAATCAATAGTCCAACCCATCTTTGGATTCCCGTGTTGCGGCGTTGTCGATACATCATATTTCTGCTTTTTGGAGTATTGCGTGTTAAATTGGTTCTACCGCATGGTGAGAATGTTTGTGTTCAGGTGGGTGGAGTGGAATGGCAGGCACCAATGGCAGCGGTCATCAAGCTGGTGCACCAGGCTTGGGCTTGTGAGTAGGAGAACCAAGCCTGTGCCTTCGTCTGTTCATGTCCCCCCTGGCTACCGGTAGACAACGAAGCAGTTCTCCATATTAAGAGTATCGTCTTCTATTCACATTAACTAACTAGAGTACTTGAAGATCTATTCAATTTGGACGTTGCCGATAGGGCTGTAGGACTCGATTGACACATGCATATCCACATCCCATATCCCTAAAGTAGCAATCCTCCTGTGATTCCTTCAGTTGCAAGACACCCGTAATGGAACAAGGAAAGCGCGCTTGGGACCGACAGTGTTGATCGGCTACTTTCTGCAACTCTTGCAGATACTCCTGACGTTCTTGTACCACTTTGGGACCGATGGATTGAATGGTTCGATCCAATGAAGCTTGGACTGCTTGATACAAGGTCACGTCTGGATTTATCGAATAATTCTGTTTTGCTGTTGGATCTAGCACTGTGGAATCGGTAAAATCCGACTGAAGATAGGCTTGTAGAGTAGGAGGAAGCTCGTTGGTGGAGGATGGAGCTAGCACTGATTGCACGCATTGTAGCAATGGCTTTTCTTGTTCTGAGGCGGACGACTGATGTTTCTGTACCAAGTGGTACGAGGATGAAAGTACATTCCGTTGGCTTTTAGACGTCGTCTTGGAACGCAGGTGCTTTCCACTCTGCATTTTGTCGTTGTAGTTTTCAGGTTCCATTGTTGTCGAAGGAACTTTGCTGGTCGTACTGTTGTCGTGCTTGGAATTGAGAACAATGACATCTACAGGATCGAGCAAAGGAAACAAGAGAGTCATGACGGCCAAAGACTCCAACCAACGTTCCGTGACTCCCATGAAATCAAATGATTCTAGAATGGAGGCAACCAACTCATCCGTAGAGGATGACTCGCTGTTGTTGACGGCAAAATTTCCAAGAGGCAAAGTGGCATCGTTACTCTTTGCGACCACTCTTGACAAGTATCGTGTTTGATACCCTCGCTGTTGAGATATCAACGAGATCATGGTAGATGCGTTGTGGTATGGATCCTCCACTTTGCCTTGGGTCACATCAAAATAGTAAACATGAGACAAATCACGATGGGCAGGATGACGGACCATTGTCCAAAGCCAACTAGTGGTGGGATCCCGTACACTCGCTCTTGTAGACTTGGCATATGCCTGCTGGTCTTGATGAGGACATGCTGCTGATGCTGCTGGAACGGAATATTTCGAGGACGTTGTCGACTGATTGTGCTGTTGTTGTATAGTATTATGGTAGGAGTCAGCCAAATGATGCGCCATGGCCATGTTGATTCCAGCACAAGTCGTACTCGAAGTTTTGTGCATGCGAAAATACAGCAATCCTTGATTGTCTTTCTGTTTGTGTTTGCCGGTCGAGCCACAAAGATCTTCCAAACTACCTTGGAACGGTGCAAAGACTCGAGAACCTCGACGACGAGCCCAATTGGAATGAGTCGGCGACGAGGATCTCGTGTGTATGGTCTCCGACCAAGTATCTTCTTGTATCAGCCTGGTGTGGGTACTACTAAACCTCATGGAGGTTATTTCCTCAAACCATTGCGAGGCATGATGGAACTCCAAGGAAACAACTACAACCAGTACCCAAAAGCAAACACCCATACTCAAACTCAACTTCCTCCTCCCATAGATTGCCTTTATGCGTGGTGACATGCCGGAAACGGAACATTTGGATGTACTCGAGGCGGGAATTGTCATGGTGCTGTACCGACAGTTTCGTATAGATCCTTTTCCAATGGAAAAGTGTACAGATTGTGTTTCCTTGTCATGGTTGTTGTCTCCCAATGGTCCATTTGCTTTGAGAAGCTTTTTCCTGTTGGAAGGAATGAAAGTCGGATACAAAGTCGGTGTATATGACGTCACTATATGCAAATAGTTTGGGTATAAATATACTAGTAATAGTAGTTACAATCTTGTGTCCGCCACAAATAAGAATCCATCCATCACGTTTACACTTGCTTTCTCTCCTCGACCGCAGGGGTCGACGAGGAAGTAGATACAAAAGCCTTGGGAGCAGTTACATACATGATGGTATTGTGAGACATGGCGTGAACCAACATACTCCAAGTAGCGCAAGTGAAAAAGAAAAAGACACTCAAGTCTTCCACAATTCCATACAAGGGAGTGGCCATCAACAAGATGTTCTTCCATCCTGCCTTTTGCATGTGCTTGCGATCTCCGAGAATGTATCGTCGCAAGACGAATTCACGTCCAATTGTTTCCAGCCATACCATCAGTCGAGTGACCAAGTACATGCCTACCAGAAACTCTTGAGAGGTGCGTTCCAAGGAAAAGAAGGTCTTCTGAACAGCAGGGATCAAGAAAAAGATCCATGGAGGAATGCAGTTCTTCTCCAACAACATGCGGCTGCATGTCAAACCCATAATGCTCATCCATCGCGTGAATCGCAAGTGAAAGAACAAGTTCAAGGCCCATGCGCACTCTTCAATGCCCCACATGTGTCGTTGAGCTTGTGTCCAGCGATCCTTGAATCCAGCCACCGAGTCGTTGAGGATCAGAGACCAGACAGTCACCACAATGGGCTTGCCTTGTCCAGTGACAGCCATGGCCTTGAGAGCTGTGTGAAAGTCCTCGGCGGTGTTGGTAGGATCCCAATAGTCAGTCTCGTGACAAAAGCCAAGGGTCAACGAGTAGTTGGACTGAGAAGGACGGAAGGAAGTTCCCACAAAGGTATCGTACTGACAACGTGACATCTCAACGGCTTGCACCATCAAGTTGCACTCTCCAAAGTTGCGGTACGTGTTGATGGGAGCGTTGTAGATAGCACGGCGTCCATCGGGCATGCGGAAGAACTCGGCCTCCACATGCTCCAAGTACACGGGGTCAAACAAACTGTCCGCGTCGCAGACAGTCACCATGACTTCAAAGGGATCCAAGTTTTGTTGTTCCACGCAGTACTTGTAGAGTTCTCGGACGGCATAGTTCTCGTTGCTGCTCTTGCCAATGACTTCTCCAGGAGTCAAGGGATGGTCCGTCTTGATAAAGTTGCGAAAGACATGTCCATACTTGGCCTCCAACTTGTCAAACACACCTTGTGCCAATGGATCCCGGGCTTCACTGGCCAAGACAATCATGGTGTTGTGAACACGGGTACTCTCTACCAAACTGGCAATGGTAGCGTCCAAAACTTCCAAGGGCTCCTTGTACTGGCAAATGACAACCGCATGGATCAATCGCTTGTCGGCAGGGAGAGATCGGCGGCGCTTGCCATTCAAGAGCATCACAAAGGAGTAGACATCGACCATGAGAAAGTGAGTCAGCATGCCAAAGGCAAGGCTGATGCACATGATCGTGAAGATGAAAGGATCATTGAAGAGGTTCTTGAAGAAAGATTCCACTTGAGAGATGACTCCATATCGGAGAGCTACTCGCATCCAAATCTCGGTAGAAATTGCCATGGTAGCCATGGCCAACAGAGGAACATAAATGAGATACTTGAGGAATCGAGTGGCGTCTCCTTGCGAAGGAAGTTTGCCTTCGGAACCAATCTTGGGATACAAGTAATCTTCCAATCGAGTCTCAGGAATTTGTTTGTAGTCAGCTTCTGTGCGGAGGTTGATGTTGAAATCCTCTGACAACGACGAAGAGTCTTCACTACGAAGACTATCCGTGAGGCTCACCGTGGAAGCCACGGAGGGAGTGCGAGACTTGGAAATCGATGGAAAGGTCATTGTTGTTCCAGACTCCTTGTTGGCAGGCGTGAAGCGGTTGGTGATCATATTCATATTGATACTCGTAGTGGATGGAATGTCCAAAAGGTTTTGTGGATGTGCAATGGTTTGTTTTTGTGAGAAAGAGATGGGAGGAACAAACCAATCCGTGGGTGGTGGCTGCAACTAAGCCTTTGTTCCGATGACGATGGGATGGATCGTGTTTCATCCAAACAGCACTACCCTTCGATTCGGAATGCTAATGTGTGAATGGTTGGATAGCCCTAGCTAGAGAGGCCATTGCTCCTACGGTAACTTCTCACAAATGGAACGGCGGGAACCCAGCGTTGGAGAGAGAAACAAAAACTATAGGAGTTACGGTAACTGGGACAGAAAAGTGTGAGTTGTAGACGTCGATAGGGTTCGCGACGGGGCTGCGACACAGAGGTGGTCATAGAAATTGCCTGTATTCCCATATATAAAAGTTTTGGCCTTAATAAATTCACATAGTGGAGCAATCAAACTCCACTATGCCCACGCTTCACACTTTCTCATTGGGATGAATCTGCCATAATTCAAAAGCGTCAGGGACTACCATTGTTTGACTCGTGCGGCATTGGGGGGCACTACCTAACCATGAAACGGCGGATCGGAATGCGGAACTGCAAGTTGGACATGCGCTGTTCCAAAGGAAGAGCCATCATCCACACTAAAAACCAAGATGGAAAAAACGCGGCCAAACAGCACCGTGAGGCCCATTCTCATAAAATCAAGAAGTCCGCAGTCTTTCTTCATTCGCCTGTCTCCCCATGGCTACGGATTCCACAATATCAATCCCCACGGCTTCATCGCAGAAGTCGTTCCCTATCCACCGCGTTTCAAAGCGAAGACACCAACAAACTCCATTTGGCCTTGTCAAATATCTGCAACTGTGTTTACTTGGTGTTTTGGGGGTGGTAGTGTTGGTGTTGACCCATTCCGTGTTCTCGACATACACAGTTTCCTCGGAAGATATTACTAGTAGCACCTTTATATGGCTTCGAGGAACAACTTCAGGGGGGTTTGCCACACTATCCAACCAACAAGAGTTTGACAAGACTGCATCCTCCTTCGTGAATGACTTTCATATTTGCCAAGCTGGACAATGGGATAGTTACGTGTGTCAAGGCCCAGGATATGATCAGTTCGCAGACAAGCTGGAGTCCTTGGTACATTCTCAATTGAGTTCACATTCCAAACCTTCTGAATGGGGCAAACGGTCCTCGCCGTTTCCTCCCAACTCCACGATCGTGGCGGTTGGGAATTCGCATACACGTCAAGTGTTTCAAGCCCTCCTCTGTCAATATGCCTCTCAATCACAGATCAAGGACATGGAGTCGGGCGCTACGAATATGATGCGAAGGGGAAGTCACTATCATGTACAATACGAAAACCACGCTCAACTGCACATTGTTACCAATCATGCACTATTCTACAGTCGCGACTGGTTGCGATACTTGCAAGATTTGATTGGAACCCCCTTGTCCAAAGTCGATGCATTGGTTGTTGGAAAATTAAATGGCTTTGCTGAAGCCTACAATACCAGTTTCATGGAAGTCATGAAAGAGAAGACAGCTCAATACCCTGATGCCGATTTGCAAGCTAATCCGCCTCCAACCATCAAGGAGTTTTCCGACGTGTTTGATGGTCCCATTGTAGCACATTCCATGTTTGCTGATTGGGGAGGAAACTACCTACATGCAGAACTCCTAGAGGCGCTGGGTCAAATCCAAAGCACCAGTCCAGACCGTCGCAATTTGCGTCTAGTGAATGGTCGTCAATATATAGATATGTTGGGGGAATGCGCCACAAATCAATGGATGGAAGTGGGAGAATGTCAAGATGACATGTCAGCTCATCGGTGTATCGGTGCCCGGGGAGGACACCCAGACCTGATTGCTTGGGATGTGATTGAAGCACTCTCGGATGTTTGGAAATAGGGCATCATGTGTTTGATTGTGCTGTCAGAAAATATGTAAATAGGATATAAGGCTTGTATTTTGATAGATTTCTTGTGCGGCAACAAAACGCCCGTGCCGTCGGGCAATGAGATAGTGCCCACTCTCCTGCAGGACCCTTCACAACAATATCGAATGAATTAATGACCTCTAAAATAGATTAAGGATCTTTCCAAACCTGTCGAGAAGCAAATGGCCGTCATGGTCCACTAGGCGAGTTATGCCGTCCTCACTCTTGGAAATCGACCAGAATATAATCGTAAACTGCATGAATAGTCCTAGATATAGTTTCCATGTTAGTACGGTGCCGGAAGATGTACTTCAGTAGAGCGCGACCATTCCAAGTCGCTGTCGAGAACCAAATTCCAATCACCCATCAGAAGAACACTTTCCCAGAGCTTTCTTTCTACACATCGATCTCAATTCCGAATTGCCCAACCGCCACGTGGTGTTTTGGCTTGTCCTTTTTTCCTCCATTCCCTGGTCGAGGTGACGATGGCGTGGTGTTACTAGTTGTGACTGGGGCCGCACCTTTGGCTGCTTCGTTGTTGTGTTGTACACGGTCCATCACTTGTGGCGCCGGTGCGTTGGAGTCGGGCAAAGCCGCTTTGGCTTTCTTGGATGACTTCTTGTGGTGTTGCTTCCCGTGGTCGCCGCCATCATCGGTAGGGTGAGCCTTGGTTGACTCAGGGTGTCCCTTCTTTGACGACTTCTTTTTGTGTTTCTTCTCTTTGTCGTCGTTTTCATCGGCCTGGTGTGAGGTAGACGATACCACGTTCCCTTTCTTCGATACCTTTTTACTTTCACCTTGACCTGTGGGGGCCCCGTGGAGGTGGCGTCCGTCCTGAACGTGCATGATGGGAGCGCCCCCTCCTGCTGTTGCTCCCATGGGAAGCGCCGATTCTGGAGGCTGTGATAGAATCACTGTAGTGGGGCCTGCACGGTCCATAATTTGCTTCACAGGTGCTAGTTCTGGTCGAAGGATTTTGTCCAGAGCCGGGCACTAAGCAATCAGAGAATTTCACAGGAAATGAACAAGACCAAATCATCGTGAGAAAATGAGATACGTCCATCATATCTTTCAACGAGATGAGCAGAAGATACTCACTGGTGGTGGAGCCATACAGCAACCACATCTTGGTGCTACCTGCAACCCGGGACAGCAAATTGTACAAACACATGCAGGAACGTATTCAGGGCTACAGGGCAAGCTAGCCACATAGTAGCAGAACAAGCATTGAGAAGCTACAGCGCATAACTTGGTAGGAACAACCAAGGCATAGTCGCAGCAAAACAAACCAAGTTTACAGCATTCTCCGCGGTCCTTGTCGCCGGTACAGCCACATCCTTTATGGGGAGTGTTGCAGGCAAGACAACAGCTGCTTCGCAAGCACAAGCAATCACCGGCACCTTTGGCGCAACAAAGGATGTTATTGCAGTCACACGCATGATAACAGCAACAGCAGGCGCCTGATAGAAGTACCCGTCAAAGGAAATGGAGTAACAAGGTGAGGAACACACACAAGCGATCAAGAACAAATACGCAAAAGAACTCGTACGTACAGCACATGCACCTGCACTTGTCAGAACGGTGGTCGGGTTGGTGTGCTGGGTTGTATGCCATGATCTCTTGTTTTTCTTCCGGATGTGTTGGTCAAGAATTGATTGAAATGTAGTTGATTGTAACCACAGACTTTTTTTGTGGCGACGATAGAAGGAATACAGGTATTTGGGGCAGCTTGATGAGAACACAGACTGGGGTTCGCCGGTTGCTGCCAAGCAAAGTAGTGTTGGTTCTTACTACTTGAGCAACAGCAGGTATCCAGGAGTTGCGAAGTTCTTGCCTGTCTTCCAGAGACGGGAAGTCTCGGCAAGAGGTTCGGCTCTCTCCGTTTGATGCGAAGTCGTCTGGTATCATTTTGGCGCCGAGCATTCCATAGTTCTGGAATACAGTCAGAACGTATCTGCTTCATCCAAATCCGACAACAATGGGATCTTCCTCATCTAATGCTGCATCATGACCAACCATTTTTCGTTGAGGACATTGTTTGCATCTCGATGGTGACATTATTATTTCTTGATGCCCACCGAAACACTAGTAGTAATAATTAAAAGCCTCTAGGTTGAAGATTCACCCAGAAGTACTGCAGAGCACCACCAAAGAAAAACAATAGTACTACTAGTAATAACAACTAGTACTAGGTACTACCGGTAGGTAGTACGGAGTTGGGGGATGGGATTCATCATCAAAGAAAGTCAGAATATTATCCTTCCCTAGTTCCTGTGTCTGCGCAATATCCTTCCTGTGTCTGCGCTTCATCACTACTTCATCACAAAATCGAAAATTGTAATTTCATGTATCGAAGCATCGCCAGTGCAACAACAACATCATTATGGGATATTCTACCAAGCCCCTTGTCCGTGCTTGTATTTTGTTGTTGTTGGCCTTGATGGCTGGTGCCATTGTTGCTTTGAGTTGTTTCTTGTATTACGAGTACGAGTTGAGCTCGTTCTTGGAAGCAGAGATTGCTGATATCTATGATCCGATCCTTACATCGAACATCAGATTCACACTAGACACTGAACAAATGATCCATGACGAGTTGGTGTCGGAGGGTGTTCCCAGTGGATCAGAATGCTTCTTGATTTTTACCACGATTCAGTGCACCAACGGCGGAAATTCGTACTACTTGTGTGAACGACTTGTTGGTGAGTGGGCATGCGAAAGTGATTCTACCGTCTCGGTGTATTAATGGACAAGCTATGGAATGGTAGTGATAACATTCAACAAAGAAAGCAAGTGACATGTTTCATCACAAAAAACATAGACATCTACGCAATTTAGAACAAAGCCTTCACAATCCAAGTGCCCCGCCTGGGTATTAGTCATCGCCGCCACCGCCTCCTCCATCATCTCCCCCGCCTCCTCCGCCGCCGCCTCCATCATCGCAGCCTCCACCTCCGAAAAAGCCACCACTAAAAAAGCCACCACCTTTGTTGTCATCGTTATCATTACCACCAGCATAACCACCCCCTTGTTTCTCATCGTATTCATTGCCGGCATCATAGGCTCCACCTCCTTGATCGTAGCTATCATTATCAGAATAGTCATCATCGTCGCCACCGTTGCCATCATCTTCTGCCTCCTGGCGGTCAGAGTCGCTATCAGAATTTTCGTCATCATCATTGTCGTCCTCGTTGTCATCGTCGTCATCATCGTCGTCATCTTTCTCAGTTCTCTTTTTCTTCTTCTTCGTATTTCTTCTCTTCTTCTTGGGTGCCATTGCCGAGGGATACTGATCTATTCGTTCTATGATTTGGGTCAATGGAGCTTGTTCAAATAAGCATTTGTCAAGAACAGGGCACTGGTTGCCAAGAAAAACGGCAACGTGTGAGATTCCAGCAAAGGAGTGCCACATATCAATAGGCAACCACAAGGAACAATTCTTACAGGAGGAGGTGGATCACAGCAAGCTCCCGTTGGGGCTACCTGACACCCAGGCAAGCATATCGTACAAATGCAATCCGGAACATATTCGTCACTGCAAGGCAAGCTAGCAACCGTATACCAACAGAAAACTTGAGTGGCCATACCACAACATGTCGTGGGCTTGACCATGGCACACTCACAACAAACACACCCAAGTTTGCAGACTTCGTACTCTTTGCGTCCCGTACAGCCACATCCCATGTTTGGGGTATTGCATGCGATACAGTAGCTGCTTCGTAAACACAAACAATCACTGGCACCTTTGATACCACAGAACATGTCGTTGAAGTCACACGCATCATACCAGCAGCAACAGGCGACTGAAGAGGACGACAACAAAGGAAACCATAGGCGTGAGAAATCAACCGCTGTCAACCGCAAACAAACAATCTCATCAACGCTTCTTACAGCAAAGGAATCGATTCTCATCTCCCTTTGGATCAGGGTAGTACTTTTTCTTTTCCACCATGACGTCTTGTTCCTCCCTTCAGCACCAATGTCAGGAGAAACTATATCCTTGACGATATCCTTCAAGAAGATTCGGCACAGTGATACACCACTTCCTGTTGTTGAATGGATCAACGACGGTTCTTGTTGTTTTGTGGTATGTAGATGGCATCGCAGAAAGATGAGTGAGGTTGGGGTCACAAGCAGACATCACGAATAAGCCCAACAAATCTGTCTGTCCTCTGCCCGGATCCATCGGAACTCATTTCTTTTTTGGCGCGCCCAATGCCAGGATTCCAAAATCTCAATCACCACAATCCACACACCAACAACCACAACACGTTCCGTGTACACAACACTTGTCCTTCCATCATTCGGTGGCTTACTAGTTTTGTCGTTCCAACCCTCTGGAATAGTCGATTTTCCCATCTCGCCATTCTACCTGAATCCTCTTTGCCTTCCCCTACCTTTTGCCGTCCCTTGTCCAGTTGTCTAAATTCGCCACCACCACCAGCAGCAGCAGCAAGCATGTCCCTTCAAGTCAAGAAATTGTCTCCCGACGCCTACCTTCCCACTCGTGGAAGTGAATTCAGTGCTGGATACGACTTGTGCAGCATTGAAACAAAAACGTTGCCTCCTGGTGGCCGCGCTGTCATCAAGACGGGTCTTGCCATTGCTTGTCCTGCAGGAACCTACGGACGCGTCGCTCCTCGCAGTGGACTAACCGTCAAGAAGGGTATTCATACGGGAGCGGGTGTGATTGATGCCGACTATCGAGGAGAAGTGGGAGTCGTTCTCTTCAATTTGGGAGCAGAGCCTTTTGACGTGGCACCGGGGGATCGCATTGCCCAATTGATTTTGGAAGAGATTCGTATGTTGCCTGTGGAAGAAGTTACAGAATTGGATGAGACTGTCCGCGGGGCCGGAGGGTTTGGAAGTACTGGTGTTTCTGCCGAAGACGAAGAAACAGCAGCCAAAAAGGCCAAGGTAGAAGAATAAACTATGATCAGTTATATATTAAAGGGAGATTTGCACCTACCACCGCGTACATACGACAGACCAGAAACCAGTCGCGCATCCTATGGAACTCGCACGTAGACCTCGTGGTCATCCAGGACCGTTAAGATTCGATTCTCCCCCATCGACAAGACCCGAGACACCGTGGCAGCTTTGGTGGAAAG
The DNA here is from genome assembly GCA_013372465.1 of Nitzschia sp. Nitz4. NCBI lineage: Eukaryota > Bacillariophyta > Bacillariophyceae > Bacillariales > Bacillariaceae > Nitzschia > Nitzschia sp. Nitz4. The sequence goes on from WXVQ01000264.1 coordinate 24,433, forward strand.
CAAACATCCAAAGTGCCAATACACACACTTGTTGTTGTTGTTGTCCCAGCCCATCCTTCCAATAGTAACAGTATCAGTACTTGATCATGTCCAAGAACGAACGATTCCAAGAGGCTGTGACAGCCATGACCAAACCCGAGAATCGGTACGACGTTGTCATCATTTGTACGACAGATGATCACCAAGCTGCTTTCTGGATGTCGCAGTTGGAGTCTGCTCTTCGAACCCCCGAGGACTCGGGAGACTTCCCCGTCGTCTTGGCTGTTTCGGAAGACTGGGGAGGCAGTGGAGCTGGAAATGGATTGGGAACCTTGTATGCCTGGAAGAAGGCTTGTGCCTATGCCAAGGACCACAAGGACTTGGATTTGCCTGCCTTGTTGGGAGAGGGCAAGATTAGTGCTGCCTTGTTCCATACAGCTGGAAAGGGAACTCGTATGGCACCCTTGCCTGCGTCCGAGAATAACAACAAGCCCGGAGTGGTACGTCCGATTGTCTTGCCTTTGTCTTAGTTTGTGGTTGATGTTAGTATCATGTGTGATGATGGGTTCGCCTGGGTTGCCTCACATTCACACTCACATTCAACCTCACTTTCACTCCTCTTGGTAGAAACTTCCTTTTGTCAATGCCACTACTGGCAAGCCCATTACCGTCTTGGAGTCCGTGGTCCAACAAACCGGTATTTACGCTCCTTCTCGCAAGGGCCGTTTGTCCGTCTACTGGGGAGACCAAGTCTTTTTGCCTTCGGTCGAGTTTACCTACACTCCTACCCATCATGTGGATATTATGTGCACCTTGTTGGGAGATTCTGCTCCCACTGCCGAAGAGTGGTCGGCACAAGGCTTGGAGAAGTATGGTGTCATTGCTGTTTTGGAAGGAGGAGAGGCGGCTCAAGTCGAAAAGGTCGATCACGCCACAGCGACTCAAATGCTGGGAGAGTTGGGAACCATGAAACAAGTCGGACCTTCCTTGGGTTCCTTTTCTGTCAGTGCTTCTATTCTCGCTGCCTTGGTCGACGAGTACAAGACGGAGCTCGCGGAAAAGACGGCCAAGTTGGATACTGACCCTCATTTCTGGATGCCAATGACCTTGAGCAAGGATGCCTATGTTCGTCTCATGAAGCAAAAGGATATCGAAGAGGAAATCTCCAAAGCTCACCATGACCGCATGACTGCCTTTGCGCAAAAGTTTGACCGTGGAACCCTTTCGGGACTCTTTGGAGCCGTCGATGTCGGAAAGGATGCTTGCTGGTGGGATTATGGACAACTCAAGTTGTACTCGCAAAACACTCGTTTGCTTTTGGATGATGCCAACCCTGAGTCTGCCTTGTTGCGTCAATTCTTGCGCTTGGAGCATGGACCTGTCTCGGGCACGGGAGATCTCACCATGAACCATGCTTACGCCTTTGCCAGTAAGCTTGCCAAGGGAACTGTCAAGGATTCCTTGGTCTGCCAAGTCTCTACCAAAGAGATTGAAGCTGATGGGGCCATTGTTGTCAACTGTGTCGCTCCCAAAATCACCGCTGCTCCTGGAGCCATTCTCTACAACATTATGAGCGAGGAGCCTGTGGTTGCTGAAGCCAACCAAGTCATGGTAGCCGTCACAGAGGAATCTGGAGAATCCTTTGTTCTCAAGTCCAGCATGACCATTGATGGAGGAAAGGCCTGGAAAGAAGTTGTCGAGGGCAATGAACTCAGCTTTGAGCAAGTGCACAAGAACAACAAGGAGGCCAACATCACCCAAATTGCCGAAGCCCGCGCCAAGCGCTTCGAGAGCTTGGCTGCAAGCTTCTAAACGATGATGGGTGATGAAATATGACTCTATCCATTCTACATTCCACTATTGCAGTACTAGATATCTCTCTTTCCCATGATAGTTGGTGAATTGTACAGCAGTATCTTGGTAGTTGGGGTATATACGAGTACCTTACGCTGTCGTCAGTGAAAGCGCTTGTAGGCCCTTTAGGACTCGATGGACTCCCTGGTTCGCTGTCACGATGACAGGACCGTTCTCATTCACGAGGTGAGCACACGTTTACTACTGCAGTGCCACTACTCCTACAATCTTCCCCTCTTGCTGACACTACGTCAACAACCTCGGCTTGTTACTACTACAGTGCCTTGTGTCTCTAGTGTTTGTGCCGTAGCAGCTGTCTCCGAGTTCTAACTACTGGTAGTTTCTGCTCAGCTCCAACGACTACTACCACCGTTAGTTTTTGTACTACGACTATCAACCACAACCACTACCTGTTACTTGAATCCAACCGTCGCGTCCGAGTTGAGACCGTCGGTGTCGTTGTTGAGCTTGTGCAGGGAAAAAGCGATTGATTGCTGCTGCAAACTACCTGCAAGACAAGACTACGAATTACCAAAAAGAGTACATTACTCTTGTTCGACAATCACTACCACAACAACACACACACATTACTACAATATTACTACTATTATTACGGTACCGTAATCCATCATGTTGACGATCAAATCGGCCTGTTGTTTGGCACAATCACCCTTGCGACGATCCACGGTTCGGTTGGGATCCAGATGTCTAGTTCCCAAAGGAAGACCCAACAATCATGTGGTACATCGCTCCTCGCCCCATCGTTCGCAAAAGTGCTACTTTTCCGAAGCAGCGACCGAAGAAGCAGCTGCCACAGCGGCTGAAACCATCCCAGAACCTTCCATGAAGGCACTACAATTGGTTGCGTTATCCCAAGCCATTCCTTTTGTTGGATTCGGTTTTATGGATAATGCGATCCTGATTGTGGCAGGAGATGCCATTGATACATCCTTGGGAATTTGGTTGGGAATATCCACGCTTTGTGCGGCGGCCATTGGAAACATTATTTCCGATTTGGCAGGCATTGGTTTGGGGACGGTGATTGAGGATTTTTGTGCCAATGTGCTGCGCTTGCCGACACCCGACATTTCGGCGGCACAAAGGACGCTCCGATCGGTGCGAACAGCCTCCAATTTGGGAATGGCTGTGGGGATGACGTTTGGTTGTGTGGTGGGTATGTTTCCTCTCTTGTTGATAGACACCACCAAAAATGAGCGTATGAAGAAACAAGCGCATTTGGAATGTCTGTTTCGTGATGTGATCACAGAAGCCAAGACCTTGATTGGAGCCGAAGCGACGTGTTTGTATTTGAGAGTCCACAAAGATGATGCCCGAAACAAGCGAACAAACAACAACTTTTTGTCTCATGCCAGTGAGTCCATTCGACCTGCCGAAGATGGAGAATATCTATATGCCATGTATTATGTCGTTCCAGGAAGTTCCAGTGCCGTCAAACCTCCTACAACGACCGGTGCCAAGGATTCCGAGGGAGTTTCCATTCGTTTGTCGGACGAATCCAGATTGGTTCCTATCGGAAAGGGAATCATTAGTCGAGCCATCATGACGGGGGATGCTTGGAATATTCACAACGTCCAAGCGGAACCTGATTATTTGCCAGAAGAATTGCATGATGGCAGCGTGCCGGACCACTTGAAACACATGTTGGTTGTCCCCGTGTTGGATCGACAAGGAAAGCCCATTGCTGTGATTCGGGCTCTCAACAAGGTGAATGACGCCGGTGGATTCACGGATCGGGATACGCAGGTCCTGAGTAGTTTGGCCAGTCATGTGTCTGTGAATTTGCAAACAGTCTTTCGCGACGAAGAAGAGGACGAAATGCGACTTCGAGATACGATTCGTATCCTACATGAACACGGTCACAAGGGGATGGGACATTCCTCTACCTCGGCTGGAATGACATCGAGACGGCCAGCTTTGTTCCCGACAGACGAAGGGGCCGATTCATAAAGAAATATTATGGGTACTTCCAACCACCAACAGAGGTATTCTCTGAGGTGACATACCCCGATGTAGGGAACGTTTGTGTTTGTTTGTAGACTGTGCAAAAATTGTTAAACAAACAACTACTACCTTGAACCTATTTTATCAACCAACGTTTTCGCGTAGAACTCATGATGCAATAGATGACTTGGAACCGTATTCCCAATACGGTCTAAACCTGATTCTCGTCCAAGATCAAGATTAAGACTGTTGCCACCCCTTGGAGGAAACCACATAGGGGAAAGCAAAGTTGACCAAGGCACCGGCCAACATGAGTGTGTTGATAGGGACAAAGCTGTGGTCAATGTCCAAGGCTCTGTGACTGAGGAATGTTCCCAACAACGAGGTCAAACCAGCCAAACAGCCAGCACATCCAAACATGGTAGAGAGGTTGCGGAAGCCAAAGATACAGGAAGAATAGGTACTCATGACGGTGAAGAAGCCGACACGGACCAAAATGTAGACGGACGATGTCATCCACTGAACATCCACATTGTCAACCAAGGAGAGGGCGGAGAAGACAAGATTGGCCACACTGTATGCCAACAAGCTCGTAGCAACGGAGCAATTCTTGACCAAGATCCCCACAGGCAAAATGGCAATGATGCAACCAAAGGGGTAGACAAAGGAGAAGTTGGTCAAGATGGCATTGGCAACATGCCGATCGTCGACATTGTCCCCAGCGGTCATGTAAATTTGATCTCCAATGGTGGCCAAATAAAAGTTTTGGTGCAGCATACCCCAGCAAAAGAAGAGTGTTTGGGCCAAGAATTGGGGAGACTCGAGTTGCTGTAAAATGGTACGCTCGACCAAAGGAACTTCAGTAACGGTCTCCTCTTCGCCATTGGGTACTTGAACGGCATCCGAGGACGTAGCGTTGGCGGTAATGGCGGCCTTGAGTGGAGTTGTTTCACTCTCCAAGGCATCTTCTGCAGCGGGCGAGGTTTGTAGCTTGTCGAGCTTCTTTTGACGTTGGATATGGTATGGATCGGGAGGGAGGACAAAGAAACCAACGATGCCCAAAGCCAAAGGAATAAAGGAGAATCCAAAAAAGAGCTCTTGCGACGACCATCCAAAATGGAAGTGAAAGACATGGAATACATAAAAGACCACTGAGGAGAATCCAAAGCAACCAATGCAAATACTCAATAGCAAATTGGAAGATTGAGGATACAACTTTCCAAAGTTAAATGCCGAAATGTACAAGAGAGGGTTTCCAGTTCCAATGAGAACATAGGACAAGGTGAAATATTGTGAATTTCCCCAAGCAAAACCATAGCATCCTAGAATGACAAAGAAAAAACCAACGAGGAAGCACCAACGAGGCCCAAGGAAGCGGAGGCAAAAGCCAGCGGGCATAAGATATGCCGAAAAAAGACTAGCAGCCAAGGTAAGCATAAGGTCCAATTGAACCAATTGCTTTTCACAAGGCGAGGTATCTCCAACTTGACAGGACTCTTGATAGACTCCTTCATCCAACAGAATTTCTTTGAGAGGAGTGAATCCAAAGACACTTCCTCCACACATGATCAAGGATAGGAGAACATAGGAGAGCATAAGGAGGCGAGCCGTATGGCTGCTATCCTCGTCAATATAGTCCTTCATGGTGATGTGAGTTGAATGAGGTGTCTGACTCCGAGTAGGGTACGATCAGCAGGAGGACCAGTGGTGGTGGTTGCACCCAAAAATAATGACAACGTCGGTAGAAAGTGCACAACAACGACGACGTCTAAAAAGAGGTGCGTTGTCGTCGTAGCACTCCGAGATCGAAAAGGCTTCTTCCTTGCAACGAAAAGGAGTTGAATGCCCGAATAAATATGCCTTGCTGGTCCGATCACTGACTGTTAAATAGGTCCAAACCCTGTCGTACACCACATAAGTATGCATAGTATCTACAATGCCAAGAAAAGAGCACGATGGCACAAAACCCGAAGACCATGGCCAACGAGTGGCACACAACAACCACATCCTGAAGCTACTTCGAGCATTGGTTCCAGCATCTGAAAATAGCAACGTCAGTAGGACTACACAATCCTTTCCAGACATTACTGCCAATTTCCCATGTCTACGTCTCCTAGAACTGTTGTTCCAGAATCCGATAACGGTGCACTGGAAACCACAAACAACAACCTCAACGGCGCCAAGGAGGACACCCACCAGTCCTTGATTGTTCGAGAAGGCGTTCGACAAGAAATTTCCAAACAGGTGTTGCGACAGAAACTTGGCAAATTTCGTCACTTGGTCATCCCCAAGGGAATTCATTCCGAGTATTTGGAGTCCCTCTTTCCCCAACTCCTTCAACATTTTGATCCTCAAACGGTCTATTACAACGGAGGCATTGCCAATGTACCAGAATGGAAGATTTCCTGCTATTTGGAGGTGATGGAAGGAGGAGTTCCTTGCACAAACCCTAATCTTCCTTTGCTGGAACTCTTCCAGCCCTTGTTGGAGGAGTGTAACTCACTCTTCCTGGAGTGGTATCGGCAGCAACATGCCTGCAACCAAAAAGGAAACAATCGAGTACAGCGATCCTGCCGGCGTCTCATGACCTTTGTGACACGATATACTCCCAAGCCAGGAGAGCAGGCACTTCTCAAGGTATGTCATTGTTTAGTTTGGTGTTTGGCCAGGAGATGGGTTTTGGACCACAGTACGGCACTAACACAGTATGTCCTTGTAACACTATTTTTGTATTTGCCTTCTCGCGATTAGCATGTCGATGGCGCTGGCAAAGTGGATGGTTCTTTGGTTGTTGCTTTACCTATGGATAGATGGTCAGGTCCTGAAGAAGAAAACTCCTTTGAAGGGCATGGTGGTGGATTGACGGTTTGGGATGGAAAAGACTATTCTACCAAGCGACCAGTGGAACTTCATTACGAAACACGCTCGGGTGATTTGGCATTCATGGACAGGTAGGTACTAGTACATTTGTGGTGGTGGTGATAATATTGTTTGCATTGCTTTGTGGTTCTGGGTACGGAAAACATATATGAACTCATGTGACGCCCTCCTTTCGCTAATGACAGAGCGGTATGGCATCAAGCGGACCCCATCACCAAAGGAGTTCGATGGGCCTTGGTCATCTTCTATCAAGTACAAAACGAAACCACAGAATAGCTCGCACGATGGCATCGAGACTGTTGTCTAAGAATTCGATCTGACGCTGCTGACAGAATAGATTGCAACATGTTGAAGGAATCAGTAGTTTGTACTTTCTGCAATTGTGCTCTGTTCCATCCTTGTGACACGACGTTCACAACCAACCAAAGCAAACATCTAGACACGCAATTAGATAGAAATATCTCATCGCAAAAAATCAAAGTTCAAACGGCATACTAGAACTCAAAAAAGTAATCTACAGGTGCATGGACGACGGTGCATTTAAGCATCCTCCTCAACCTCCTTCTCAGGCTCGGGGACAGCCAAGGTGGTTTGCTTGGTGGGCTCAACCTCGTCAGTTCCCCAAAGAAGNCCTCCTTCTCAGGCTCGGGGACAGCCAAGGTGGTTTGCTTGGTGGGCTCAACCTCGTCAGTTCCCCAAAGAAGGGCAGAGTATCCCTTGATGTTGATGAAAACAGACAAAACAGAGGATCCCAAAATGCAGCATCCCATCAAGGTAAAGGCCTTGTTGTAAGACAAGTTGCGGAATCCAAGTCCGAAGCAAACGGCTCCAGTGTTTCCTCCAGCTCCGACAATTCCAGCAATGGATCCAGTGGAGGCGGGGTTCACGTAAGGGACAATTCCGTACGAGGTTCCCTCAGCACTTTGCACACACAAGGAAAAGCAAACCATGACAATGATGGCACCGGACAAGGAGCTAGTGTTGGCGAAGACAAGAACCAAACCTCCCTCCAAGGCAAGGAAGAGAGTTTGGACAATCAAACGTCCACGCATTCCCATCTTGGCACTGAACTTGTCAGAGACGAATCCTCCCATACCACGGGCGAACAAGTTCATCCAGCCGAAGATAGAGGCGATGGCGGCGGCAGACTCGGTGCTTTGGCCGAACTCATCCTTGAAGTAAAGGGCGGCAGCGTTGTTCATGGTCAACTCGACACCGAAGCAGCAGGCGTATTGGATGAACAATACCCAGGTGTTGAAGTTCATGGCTCCAGAGCGGAAGGAAGCAGCGGCAGAAACCTCAGGCATGTTTCCGTTCTTCTTCAACTCTCCGTAGTCTCCCTTGGGACAGTCATCAGAGATGAAGTACATGGTGGCACCAATGGCGAATCCAACGACGGCGGGAACGACGCAAACAGTACGCCAGGCCATCTCAGCATCGTCGTCGAAGAAAATCTTGAAGAGGGGGAACAAGGCAGATCCCATGACCAATTGGGTCACACCTCCTCCGAGGTTTCCCCATCCTCCGACAAGAGCGTTGGCGGTTCCGACAACCTCCTTGGTGAACATGCGAGAAGTCCAGTATTGGCACATGACGAAGGTACCTCCAGCAGCTCCAATGAACAAACGGAGAATGGCAAGTCCGTTGGCGCTGTTGACGAATCCAACACAAGCAGTAGGGATGGAAGCTCCGCAAAGGACAACAGTGAAAAGAATGCGAGGTCCGACGGTATCGCAGAAAGGACCGAGGAGGAAACGCATGAAGATGGTTCCACCAACACCGACAATGTTGGAAGTCCAGATCTCCTTCTTGGTGAGGCCCAAAGTGTCACGGATCTCAGAAAGAAGAGGAGCAATGGCGAACCAGATGAAGAAGGCAATGAAGAAACCAACCCAAGAGCAGTGGAAGGCACGCATGTGGGGGCGAGAGAAGTTGCACAACTTGATCTCGGTGGCCTTGTCGTCTTGGTCAGGGTCGACAGTCAATTGGTAGGACTCATACTTCTTCCATTCGGTCTGTATTTTTNTAGATGAAGTAGTAGTTAACTTGTATCTTGCAATCCGGAGACTGTCGAAAAATTGTGAGCACGATGTGCATTTTTTCTGTTGTTGGTATTTTTGGATAGGTCCAGACCATGCGAGGTGACTCCGGAACCAGGAACATCTTCTGCCCACTCTGATTGGGTAGAGTACTGGTAGTGATTGCTGAGACATGGATAACTGGTTGGAACCCTCGGACTTCCGTTGTGATCGGAGCACTTTGTTGCTTTCTTCTTTGTCCGCATCGGCGTTCCAACAACTGAAGCCGGAGAAACTTGTGATTTGTGCCACCGTAATATAAGACCGGAGCAATATTCGGTAACAACAGGTACCGAGGTGTAGCTTTGCAGCGGCGGGCAGCAGTGCAGCAAGAAGGAGCACCTTCTTCTTCATCTCTACAAGCATTTTTGATGCTTGCACTCGTGCTGGTAGGAGTGCCTGTTATCGTGCTGATCCTACAGAAAGCTACCTAGCCAGATGCCACCAGTATTACTAGGTATGATACTACTTACCACTACAAAGTAGTACAAACTTGACTCATATAAAAATTCCGGCACTTTGTCATCTTCCAATTGCCGGCAGTGATGTCGTCCGCTCTGTCGTCAAAAATTTTCTCTTCAAAAGAAAAAGAGTATACAAGAGATCCACCGTCCTCACAATTTTTCGACAGTCTCCGGATTGCAAGATACAAGTTAACTACTACTTCATCTACACTNACCACCGTTGATCCATCCTTCAGTCATGACGTCATTGACGACTTCGTCGGATCGGTTGAGAGGGGTGAGGGATGCCATGTTGTTGTTTTGGTAGGGTTGGGATGGGTTTGTCGGTGGTAGGTAGTTTGACTGGGTTGGGGTTTAGCTGGTGAGCTTGCCGGTTTTGTGACCTTTTCGAAGGAGGAGAGTGCCGCTGGTTAAATTTCTCTCATGACTCATGATGTGTTGCGCATTAGGCCTTTCATGTGTTCGGGTCGGAGGTGGCTTCAAACGCGATCATCGATTCTGGTCGCAGAGAGGATTCCCCACGGTAAAATGTACTAGTAGTAGTAGAATCGCTGTCGCTTTCAAAAGGCCTTCAGCGGAAGAATCGCCACGGTGTCGTAGGCGAAACCGCCGGTTTGGTTGTTCCCATTCGAGATTGCGAACTCGTCGTAGGTAGAGTTTGGTCATTACCATCAGAACTTCTCGTAGTTGCCATGACAATTCCCAAATCAAGATACTCTTGTTGATCTCAACCTCGATTCTCCATAAAAGGATTTTATGTTTCATTGTGATGTTCGGTTGACAAACGATCGAAAGTGGAAAAAGAATATGGTGCCATGAAAGCAAGATCATGGTCTGAACGTCAAGCTTGTGTGTGCAAAATGAGATCCCACTCGATCCAACTCGAGACAAATTTTTCCAAAAAAGTTACAAACAATCTGTTTGCGGTCTTATGCCTTTGTGCTGAAATGTTTTGTTCGTTGCTTTGCCCTGTGTTTCGGAAGTACACCATGATCATGCAGTATCGGCATCATGATAATTGTCTACAATGTCGACTCGATCCTGCATTGGGCATTCATCTGTTTCAATCTTGCAACACCAACGTGTGGCATTAAACAGCTAACGCTGTGGTACGGGGTCAAGTCTTTCCGACATTGATCAGGCCTCAAGATCCTCATCAAGAATCCTTGATATATTTGCATTATTGTACGATACAGGGACTACTACAGTACCTCGATATCAGAACTACTTCATCGCTACGCTAAGGCCATAATCGCTTTCGAGGAATTATCCAATTGAGCAATCTCTCTGATGATTACTGTTGACCATGTTCCAAACGTTGCAAGAGTTTTCTGCGGGTTTCTTCCATCTGAAAGACACGCTCTTCGACTTCTGATTCCGTGACGAACTTTCCTTGGCGGTCCATCATATCTTTCAAGCCCATGACACCGAGAAGAGTACAAATGATGCTGAATTGACCAAACACACGAGTGTGCAAGATTTTGAGTTGCAAAGACACTATATTTGAAAGCGGTGGCAAGGAAAATTGAGAATGTTGACAACAACAGGGTTACACCACGACTACGGCATACGACCAAGTTGTACGTACAATGCTCTTTGCCACTGCGACCATAAAAAATGTAGGCAACAGCTGGAGCTCCAATGGCAACAATGCACTTGAAGGGATTTTCTTGAACAAAGTTGGCGATCCTGTGGTGGGTACCAAGTTCTTTACCTTCAATGACGTTGACCCCAGAATTCAAAACCGCGCGACGGTAGAGGGCACGCATTTCCTCTGCCTTGATGGCATCTTCTTCCGTCATTTCTGGGTTTTGAGATTTATGGAAGCGATCCGCCCATTCCACAGACCTAATGGCATGCTCAGTTTCTTCGGCGACTTGTTCCATACGGTTGGAGAGTTTTTGCTCGGAAGTCAATCCAAACATGAAAAGAGCGGGCATGATGGTCAAGGCAGTCCTCGATTGCCAGTTGGTGTACTACAAAATGGAAAATCACAGAATTCCCGTCAGTACAGAATTGAAATCTCTGGAGAACGATGTGAATGAGTGGCGAGGTCTTACCTTGAGGAACTTCTTGTTTTGGAGTGCCACATAGAGGCAACCCAGAGTGGGAACAAGGGTAATACCTCCATTGACTAGACCTTCACGCATGGCGCTGCCAACAACTTCATCTGATCGACTTTGGGGGGTTAGGGATGCCATGATGTTACTTTTCTACTTTTTCAAATACTACAACGATCGGATGATTGCTCTAGGATTTTCCAAAGTGAAAAAAGAAACCAGTTCTTAGAGTTTGTGGTCAAGCGTTCTGCCGATGATGTGCATTGAAGGGGAAGGTTGAAAGTTCTCATTTTCCACCTATGATGACGTCGATTGGATCAGACGGTTGTCTGGTACGTAGGTATTATTTATACTATTTTTCGATAGTATGTATGTGACTAAGTGAGATATCTATCCAACAATTCGTGGCGATGGCTTACATAAGGTTCATGCTTGCTTCACGAACCACCTATGTATTTCATGATTAGAGTCGCTTCAGTATTTAAGCCAAGAAATCGTGGTCAGGGACACACGTGTTACTGTACACTGCGTGGGCTCTATGTATTTTCCATAACAGTACGTACAAGAAAAGTGTTTCTTCCGCCAACTTCTCATGCTGAAAACCAACAAAGAGATGGCTTTGTCCGCACCTTCTTCGGTGAGGGATGAGTGATGATACTAACGTATCCGAAAGGTCGATCTTGTATTGCTACCTAGAGAGAAGGATAATCAAAAGTATTTGACTACTGATAATAGCAGGGAGATACAGCATAGTAGAACAATGCTGCAGTCCCAAATGGAAACAATAATGTACAGTATAGCAAGGCTACAAGTGGTCGTTGGTTGCTCCGTTTGTGAGTGAGGATATGGATGTGTTGGAAATGAGGACACCCCAATGCCATCGTCCAACGCCATCAGACAGGAACTCAAGTGAAATACAACAACATCACGCAGAGACAGCTCGAAGCATCGTCCCCGCTGAGTTAAAGAGGAAACAAGTTATCCATAGAGGGGTCACCACCCATGGATGGGCCGTCTTGAAAGTCTGAACCCATCTGGAGCAAATCACCAAATTGACTAAAATCCAACGCATCGTCGTCGAGCAAATCACCTTTCGTGTTCACGGGTAGTGGAGTTGGTTGCCTTTGTTGCATCAACTGTTGTTGGTGCTGTTGTTGTTGCTGCTGCATCTCCCTTTGCTTTTTGTGGAGAAATGCCACTGTGTATTGTTTGGCTTGAGCCCACAAGTATCCTCCAACGAGTTCTTCTAGCTCTTTTCCCACTGCCTGCCTCATGGAGCTCTGAGACGGAGATTCTACTTGACACCGGTACACGATCAACTTGGCCTGTTCCATCAACAACTCGTCACCGGTTCGTTTCAAGAGTTGGAAGAGAACTTTGATGAACAGAAGAAAGTTGGTCCGAGCCTCCGGTGAATCGTCGGTACTGGAAGAGGCACCACCCGGCGCCATGGTGGTGAAACTTGGAGAGGCATTGTACATGGTGGACGATGATTGAAACTCCCTTCTATTCGTTGTCCCACTTGTGTAAGAGAGCGTCGGAAATGTCAGCGACATGGGTCTGCTGCTAGGCGTAGGATAATGGCGTGGTATAGAAAGTGGAGACGAGGCTTCGTGGAGTTCAAGAGGGTTCGGGAATTCGGGGCTACTATTTCGAGCTTTTACTTAGAAGTAGGATGTGTGGGGTTCCGGTAGCCACCTGCCGTAGACCTACAATCGGACAAATTTCGGATACGGGAAAACGATGCAGCGTTTGTGTGATGAGAAAAACCCGAGATTATTGACGTGCTACCGGCATTGCGAGAACCATAGTAAAAAAGTAGGAAACTCGAACGAGCATTGTCGACCACATCGACTAGATAGGTATAGTCCAAGGCACGTACCCCGCTTACCTACAAGCGTTCCAGATATCTTTTCCATGTTGTTCTGATGATTAACTAGGATTCTACTACCGGTAGTAGTAGTTCTAGTAGTAGCATCAGTAGTTTTCGTTTTTAATGAAGCTATTGTGCTCTTTCCGTACAGTACGTATTGTGCGATTCGGTGCAATCCTCATGGTTGGTTGGTAGGAGGTAGCCCCAATACTGACAGCAGGTGCACGTACTTTGGCTGTCAAGAAAAGATAATGATGTTCACACCCACAAACTATACTCTTTTATATTGATAAGTAGGCAACATCACAATCATAGATCGAAACACGACGTGAGCCGCGTGGTCAGCAGCAGCAAGCAGGTGCGTCCAATTTCGAGCCTCTTTTTCAGGGGGTTGTCATCCCAGCCATTTTTGTTATGTAGAAGGCCAGGGTATTCTCAAGAATATTCTTGGGGAGGTCCATGTTTCTCCGTAGACCCAGTACTAGGGAAATTCGTGGAGCGCCCTGGAATCAACTAGAAGATCCCGACGCGATCTGGGTGCGCGCCAACGACACACGATCCCGTGCCAAAAGCTGCTGCTGTTGTAGCAAGTCGTCCCAGACGAAGACACCATGGCGGATATGGCAAAGCCAACGAGTCTATGTAAAGGCATGGGCGAAGCAGTAGAGAGCAAAACCGAAGAAGCTTCATGTACAGGCACGGCTGCTTCGGAAACGCCGTGTTGTGCCGATGAAGAGGAAACAAGGGCAACATGTGACGTCCTTTGTTCGTTGGGCGCTTGTGCTGCACCCGCGTATCCTCCATCGTCCAACTGCTCCCCTTCTCCATCTTGTACTTTGAGACCCGATGTAGAAAGCTGTGCTAAGCAACATCAACTTCCCATGTTTCTATCCAGTGAGTAGAAAGGACTTTGATCCAGAGCTGTCTCGCCTCTGTTGACTCCCTCCATCTTGATCTTGTTCCAGCACTTGTCGATGGCATGTCGCTGGCGGTGTCTGCCTGATGGAGTCCAAGGAATCGGTTGTTACAACAACACCTACACCATACCACACCTAGCTCACCTTCTTGTTCTTTGCAGAGACCTACCACATGATTGATAGATGTGATCCTGCCGTTGCCACTTGGTCTGCGGAAGGAGACAACTTTGTGGTCAAGAACGTTGAAAAATTTGCAAGTGTAAGTTCGTTTGGATCGTCGTTCGATACTTTCTTTGAGTAGGTCCATCAGGACAGCCCTCATGAACAGACTTCTATTCTCGGATTGTAGGTGGTGTTGCCATTGTACTTCAAACATTCCAACTTTTCCAGTTTTGCTCGTCAACTTAATTTCTATGGTATGTACGGTTCTACAACTCAGGAGGTGCTACTGTATCTGGGCTACCGATAGTGAAGCGATACTATGCAAACTTCCCTAACCCTTGACAATGACTGCTCCCCTTCTTCAATGCTAGGTTTTCGAAAGCTTCGGACAGACCCTATTTTGACCTCTGACGTTGATCCGAACACGGCATGTTACGTTCGCTTCTATCATGAAAAGTTCCAGAAGAATCGACCGGAACTCCTCCATCAGATCAAGCGGGCCACCAAGTCCGATCAACAGTCCAAGGATGACGTAGAGTCTCTCAAACATGAAGTATGCAAGCTCAAGGATTGCATCGGACAAATGTCTACGGAAATGGATCGCAAGCTTGCTGAAATGAGCTATGAGTACAATCGCCGTATCACGGCACTTAGTGCAGAATATGACAAGTTGGCGGCTCTAGTGACCCAAATCCTCGCACGGTCTCCGTCGGATACATTCCCTGGGGCGGATGCTGCGGTTGCCGCAGCTGCCACGCGAGTTCCGGACTTGATGCACTCCTTATCGCAAGTGGCAGCCATGAGTTTGCAAAGTCATTTGCGACCAGCACTGGCAGCGGCTGCTGCGGCAGCAGCTACCTCACCGGCTCCGGCTCCGTCGACTGCATCACGATCGCTGGGGGCGGTCGCTGCTGCAGCCATTGGGACTGCGCCTAGCGCTTCATCTTCTGGTACACCGAAGCGATCGGCGCCAGAGGAAGAGGAAACCTCAAATACTCGACCGCGAACCTCCTAATTGTACCAAGCAGCGATTTTGCTCCTAATCTGCCATGGGTGGCGATATACTCTAGAGACCAAGTTATATTGGATAGACATAGCTCATTGTTTGAGTCCTATACTGAGTCCTATACTCTAGCCCCAAATTTTCGAATGCCTTCTCTCTATGTAGTCGGGCAACTGTCTTTCTGTCGGAATTCGGTCGGAAGAGTCATTTGACATGTGCCAATCATTGCTATGACATCACAAGTGAAGCCCAACGTTCCATGCATATATTTATTCAAGTAGCGATGATCAGTTCTTGTTGGGCAAGCCGAACCCACGTAGTCCTCCTACATGAGTGTGTCCGAACGGACGCTTACAAACAGCATATATGAATATGTATATAAATCTGCCAGTCTTCTCATCGCTCACAAAACTTCCGATCGCTCTCTTGGGAGTCAATCGTAGACTGGTTCCAGCAACTACTTGTACCATCTCCCTCCAGAGTCTTGTCAAACACCCAGACAAGCAAACGAAAAAGGCTTGAATACATCGTTCAAGTCTTCCCAAACTCGTATCTTCTCTATTAGACAATGCCCCCTCTACCTATCTCCGCTGATAGTATCCCTCCCCGGGCGCCATCGAGCTCGTCAGTGGGATCTACAATCACAGTGCCCTCGCTGCACCCTGAGCAAGCACGACCTGATGTTGCTACAGATACTTCTCGTGCTTCGGTCACCTCTCCCAATACTCGCAGAGTGTCCCTTACAATTGACATGGATATAGTAGGCAACCCTGGAGACCCTGTTAGTTCTGCGGTTCCCAGGCCGTTCGGCAACACGGAGTCACGCAATATTTCCGAAAGCAGTAGGGAGACTCTCAGGCGTCAACTTGCAAAGCGAAAGATGAGCTTGACCATTCAAGAGCAATTGTTTTTGGATCAATTGGTGATTCATGGCAATGAAGTGGAGGTTCAATTGGCCTGTGAAAAATTACAGGATGATCACCTATTTTTTGATTATCAAACTCCGAGGAATCTCAAATACAACAACGGAGACCCAGTAGCTCATGAAGATGACGCAGAGAACAAGGAAAGAGAGGCGAACAGTGACGACCCTAGTACTTCTGAGAAGGAAATTGCCAAGGAACGTCCCTCTCTCGTTCGATGCTCCTCACAAGGAAGTCAACGACGCCTTGCTGCTTTGGAACAGCGTCGCAATTCACCTCATCACACACAACTTTGGAAGGCACACCAATCTGGTTTGGCTGTCACCTCTGCTGCCAGTCGAATGTCTCTAAGAATTCGCAACAAATCAGCTGAAACTACCTCCACCGGTGCTTCTGCTAGCATGCGTCGAGGGGCAATGTCTTCTGACATCTTCCGCCCCACTGCTGCTGATCTCCGAAGAAATTCAAGCCGCAATAGTTTCCAGAATACTTCCACCCAGTCTCTGAAGGCATCTCTCAGCGCCAAGCCCGTCCCTCGACCAACTGCAAATGCCCGGAGTAGATCTCTTTCTATGGCGCAACTTAGCCAAAGCACAACAAGCAGTGGCAAGAGTGCACCAGGCATCCCCCCTCCTGTAGGTCTGTCAAGACGATCTTCCACCAGTTCCCGAAAGTCTGTGACTTTCCACCAGGAAACAGATGGGGCACCCAAGCCACGCCCTAGCAAGTCTCGACTCCCCGTATTGCGACGTGCCGTCTCCGACATTAGCGGACTTCACAGTAAAAAGCCAGACCAAAGAGTGTCATCAGGTGAAAACATTCCAGCCAGCTTGGTTTCCGATCTCAGCAGTAGCCCCCCTCTCGTTGAGGAGCGGTCATCGCCTTATCTCCGTCAAGAATCTACCTCAAGTATTCCCAGTTTGCATCATGGGCATCCCATTCGACAAGAGTCTGTTTCTAGTATTCCAAGCCTGCATCACGCGCATCTCATTCGAGAGGAATCCATCGCGAGTATCCCCAGTTTGCATCATGGGCACCCTATCCGACAAGAATCCACCTCGAGTGTCCCCAGTTTGCACCAAGGACTCCCTGTTCGCGAGGCATCGTTTGGTAGCATTCCCAGCTTGCACCATGGACATCAACTTGAGGAGCACTCCGTGGCATCATCTCCCAATACCGAAGAGATGGAGGAACAGGATGCCCGTGCGCTCTTGTTTCAAAAGTATGCTGGTACAGCCTCTGAAGAAGTGGCCAACCGTTGGTTGCTCGAGTCAAATGCAGATGCTGGTTTGGACAGCAACCAGGAAGGTGAATCCGCGATCCCGCTTGTACCAACCTACCCAAGCACCACCACGGAGACAACGATGGCAACATCGACTGGATTTACCCTTTCGCGTGAGGATTGCAAACCTGTTATTGTTCAATCTGCTAGTAAATATGATGGGGAAGGCATGGAAGTGTTTGATTTCGAGGCGGCTGGGGCATTTGAAAGAATCCCGTCGCAAGTTTGTATGGATGCAGGGTCCGTCCGAACGTGCAATAGTTTCGACACCTCGTTGGCCTCCTACCGTCACCCTGAGATTTTCCGCAACCTACAGCGCTCGTTGTCTGCCGAAGACATGGGACAGTTGTTTTTGGGACCCGTTGGTACGTTGGACATTGCCATGGGCGAAACTTCTCGCATGTGCACCACAACATCTCGTCACTCACAAACATTGTTTGTTCCAGGTACCAAGGCACTCTTCCGAGACTCTTCTACAGTGCTTTCTTCTATCCAACGACCAACCTCACCGCTGGGTTTTGATGATGAGGAAGATGACGATAATACCTCTTGGGATCTCGATTCGGAGCAAGACGGACGTTTTGACTCTTGGAACATCCTCAAGGATGACTATGCCAATGGTTATGGGGGTGGAGGTACACTAGGCTTTCGCATATTGGGGACCGACGCGGATGATGAATCTGCTCAACCTCATGTACTCAGTCCTCCCTTGATGGAGAGTCTCCAAGCCTTTATGCCATACGCGGTGAGCGAACAAAACTTTCATCTAAAGTACAGTATGGTCCGCGACGGTGCATCTCTTCCGGCCTTTTTGAAGCGAGCACGCGGTGTCCAGTACTCCATTCTCGCCTTGGAAACGGTGGATGGTGAAGTCTTTGGATCGTTCACAGCCCAACCGTGGCGCAAGAACTGGAACTATTTTGGCACAGGGGAATCGTTTTTGTGGCGGATGCGGCATTCTCGTTTGGAAAGGACCCACGGCGTATTGGAGCAAGCGCATATGGAGTCCGAGATTGATGTGTATCCGTTTACAGGAGAGAATCGGTTGATCCAACTGTGCACACACAATCGCATCGGCGTCGGGGGCGGCACTCCCTCGGAAAAGAAACTCGAACAAGACGATTACGCCGTGGGGGAACCCACAAGCGTGGCCGCCCACGAATGGGGCTTTGGCTTGGCCATTGACAGTGACTTTATGACGGGAACCAGCAGCCCGTGCGTCACATTTGGCTCTCCTTCCTTGTCGACGAAACACAGTGACGGGAGTGTGTTTGAAATTGTGAATTTGGAATTGTGGACCATGACGCCCTGTTATACCTTGGCGGAAGCCGAAAAGTTGGAGCTTGGTAAATTGTTTTTGGAGCGGAACTAAGCAGAATTGTAACAAGGTAAAACAAGGCTAAAGGCTATACATTAGAATACCAGTAGTGTAATCATACGAGTACAACCAAATCCAATAGCTAACGTTGGGCCTGTTGTAGTACCTCCACAACAAGACATGTGGGTCTGAAAACATCGGATCACCTGTGACATTCGAGACGTGGTCTCCTCCTCACGAGTAGTACCGGTAGTATCTTTTACAACGTGGCGGTGTGTGTGCGTTGTTGTTGTTCGGCAGAGTCTCTAATCTTCTTTTTCGTGTACACCACGTAGCCTGATGATGACCTGGTACGAGTACCTACCGGTAGTAGAACCATTCGGTCCCACAAGCGATCCTGGATCATGCGTTGATTATGCATCCATGAAGATATGGATATACTTGTGGACGTGGCAAAAAGAATTCGGGGATCCAAAACTGCCTTGTACAGACAGGGAAGTTCCGTTGGATGGGGCCTCGCGAAGAGTCGGACTCTCAAGGCGAGAGGGTAGAAGGAATTGGCGTGGTTGGCTGGCTTGTAGATACGACCTCTTGGGAGGGTTGTCTGGGCATGGCGTGAGATGCGTCGCAGCCTGGGAAGGATCCACCTGCCTTCGAATTCCTTCGAATTGCTTCTGACGTTAAATAAGTTGCCGACAGGATCGGCCCTGTTGTGGTTGGAACGACTCCGCCAAACCCGAGTTGAGGTAGTACTGGAGTCCACGCATGTGCTACGGCGACGCGGGAGTCGCGAAATACTAAGCAAGCGGCCGCCGCCCCCGTGCCACACAAGCCAGAGCGAGCTTCGTGGCGTCAAAAGAACATCATCGTAGCGTTGGTAGGGCAGGCTTCGCCGAGGGAGCGACCGAACCGTCGCACGACAACACAATATAATAGAGCAGCACGACACGCACGAGGAAACCCTGGCAGCACAAAATTTTATAGCAAAATCCAGAAGCGGCCACCGATACAACAACCATGACGACTACTACCAGTACCAACAGCAACTCTGCAGCAACTGTTTCTCCTCCTGTAGTGAAATCTATGACTCCTTCTGCGATGTCTTCATTGTCGGATCAAGCACAGGAAGTTCCCATCTTCCTTCGAAGTAAGTCGTCGTTGGCGTCACCGTCGTGGTGGTCATTTTGGATTTGGGCCGTTGGCACGTAGGAATCCTACGGAGTCCTGGTACGGAAGTGCAATGCCGGGAATGTCGAAACGGTCGTTCTCACCCCTTTGGATTGTTGTTGATTGCTATTTGTACCATGGAAATACTACAGAAACGTACCACATGATTGATACGTGTGATCCTAGCATTGCTTGCTGGTCGGAGGACGGGGAAACGTTTGTGGTGAAGGACCCAGAAGTGTTTGAGAAGCAAATCATTCCTCAGTTCTTCAAGCACTCCAAGTTTTCGAGTTTTGTGCGGGTACGTCCAGCATGGCACTGTTTGGTCGTAGGGTAGTTGTATGCTGGCTGCTCACTTGCTCACTCACACACTCCCCTCTCTTCCACCACCACCAATCACCACCAACAGCAACTCAACTTTTATGCGTTCCGAAAGATCAAGTACGCCGACACGATCCGAATCGACCCGAAACTGGAGGCGGAGACGGCCAACTTTTGGAGGTTCCGCCACGACAAGTTCCAACGGGGCAAGCCTGAGTTGCTGGGAGAGATCAAGCGCATGAATGGGCAGAAGCAAGCCAAGAAGGAGACGGCTCCAGTGGCTGCTGCGGCCGCCGTGGCACAGGTCACGTCGCACAATGCCGAGTTGCAGTCGGAAGTTGCCTCGTTGAAACAGCGCATCGAAGCCATGACCAAGAACATGGACGAGCTCACCTCCATGGTCCAGAAGGTCACGCTAGATGCCGCCGCCAATGCCGCGCCTCCCACAGACGAACCGCGGTACACGCACAACAAGCGAACCAAGGTGGAGGACTCGCCCGTGCCGGACCTCACCGCGTCGTTGCCCTCGCCCGGGGAGGTCTCGATGACTCCCATGGACCTGGACGCCTTTCCCCTCCCGCCTTCCATTCCCTCCCCCATGCCCGTCGTGGACCGGACTGCCACCTCCAACTCCGAACTCTCCGACGAGGGCTTCGTCGACCAGCTCTTCACTGCCTTCAAGACGGACGACTTTGACTTGGACGAGACGGAGCCGCTGCCCGAGGAGTCCAACCGCCCCAGACCCGAACTCATGAGTCGCCTCGGAGACGCGCTCTCCGTCCTTCCGGGAGACATCCAAGAGTTGATCGTCGACCGCCTCATCAATGCCATTACCTCGCCCAAGGAGATTCAGGACAACATCGCCGCCGCCAATGCGCTCAAGCAAGTCGACAAGAAGCCCGTCGCCGCCCCTGCGCCCGTCGTCCAGAAGGATCCCAAGCAAGTGGCAAACTTGCAACTCGCAGCTGCCACCCTCGCGGCGCTTCTTTCTCAGTGCGGCGGAGAGTCCAAGCACAAGGACTCGCATTCCAACAAGACGCTCCTCATTCCCGTTCACGCATAGACGCATTCTATACACACTTTCAAAAATGATTCCACTTAAATTCGCCCACGGAGCCCACGGGGATTGGTTCCAATTTTTCCTGGGCACAAGAAAAAACACTTTGTACGGTCGGTACTTGCTATGCTAGTTGTGTCACTCCAGAGGCGGACGCTCGCACGTGTTGGAACACTCGTAATTTTGGCACGTCCAATTAGCAATTTGTATCTATATTGTGATGCGCGCGTATGGGTATTTTTTGTTACAACTACTAGTAGTATTTTAGGAGAGGGAATAGTCACAGACCTTTCCACAGGTCCCGTCGCTTTGGCACTCGTACAATTCCACAATTCCCATGGCTGCTTGTTTCTTGGAAGAACTGGGTTGCAACCGATAACGATAATGGCGTTCTTGTGCTACGTGTACGAGTTCCTGTGCGGGTACCGGTAGTACCGGTAGTATGCTACTCGTACCACAATACGCAGGAGGTTCCAATCGTTCCAACAAACCATCCACTGCTTGACCTCCACCCTCCACAAACGACCATAATTCGGCTTGCGTGGCCTTGTGGACCCATGTCGTCCATTCCAATGTCGTTTCTTTCAATAAATACGATAGTGTTGTGGAAAATTGCGTTGTGGACGATGGCGTTGTGGACGATGGTGTTGTTGTTGAATCTTGGAGGGA
The DNA here is from genome assembly GCA_013372465.1 of Nitzschia sp. Nitz4. NCBI lineage: Eukaryota > Bacillariophyta > Bacillariophyceae > Bacillariales > Bacillariaceae > Nitzschia > Nitzschia sp. Nitz4. The sequence goes on from WXVQ01000264.1 coordinate 46,402, forward strand.
AATGCCCCATTGTTGTTGCATCCCCGTAACAAGGCGTTCTGCCACGGCATCTCGGGTCCATGGCAAAAAGGGTAACAATATCATGGATTCCAACCATTCTTGGGTGGTACTAGCATGGTTGTTGTCATTGTTGTCATTGTCGGTATTGACCTGTTGTATCACATCCAACAGTTGGTAGCGCAAATAGGATTCCAATTCACGGGGAGGAAGGTCATGTTGGGAATCATGACTGTAATGTCGCAATAGCTTATGAATCGTATCGCTTCCAAAGGATGTGGTCCATAGGAATATAGTATTTTGAAAGAGTGCCGGGGAAAGTGGGTCCTTGTCATCGTCTTGCTGCTGCTGCTCTTGTTCTTGTTGCAACAAGTGAACGAGTTGTATCGCCAAGTTGGTGGTTGTGGTTGTTCCAAAGGGTACATGAGACAAAAGAATGAGATTTCCATTGGGATAATCTCGAGCATGTTGTTGTATTTGTGACCAAAGGACTGGAATAGACATGTCGTTGTTGTTGTTGTTGTGCATGTGGGCAGCAAGGTCTAGGGAGAGAACGGCATGACGAGGGTTTTGTATATCCTCATTACAAATTAGAAAGCGATCAGCCAAGAGCCATCCGAGATGTTGCTTTCCTGTAGAGGGTCCACCCATGGCTAACAAGAGCAAGGGTGGCTGAGTGGCGGTCGGTATAGGTGTTGCGCTCTGCGTTTGTTGGTTCCGACGTTGACGGAGAACTTCCCCAAGACGTGCCTGTACTAGGTCTTGCCCAAACAATGGCAAAGGGCTGTTGACATCTACCCAACGCGCCGAATCAAAATCCCAACGACACGAACGTTTGTGATCCAATGGTGGTGGTTGACTTGCAAAAAAATAGGACGATGCCAACCACCCAGGAAAGCTTGTACCCCAAGATCGGTTGGCCATACGCAATTGCCAATCGGCTTGCAACCCATGCCAACATCCACCTACAATATATGCAGCCGTGGATGACCAAGAACTGACCAAAGACCATGCGACTCGAGATTGGTCCAACCAATAGTCTTTCCATGTCATGTTTTGAACCACCAGCGCATCATGATCCGGGGGAGCTGCTGGTGAATACCAATACAACACATGCGCCAACACAGCGACGCCAAACAGAGACCATCCCACAGCACCGCTACTCCAAGACCAAGTGGATGAGTTCTCGGGAGGAGGGGTAGGATCTGGAGTATAGTAAATGTGATAATGAATGGGGGCCGAAGTATTGGGAGCCACATGTAAAGGGTGGTGGTGGTGGTTGTGAAGAGAATGTGTCGCGTCGGGTTCTTGGTATTGCGTCAAGGAGTAATTCTCTTGCTCCGAATAGTACGAGGACAACATGTCTGGTTCTTCGCGAGGATATTCTCTTATTTCCCCTTCGGACAAGTCATCATCGTCCTCTGTAAGTTGATGATGTTGGACCAAGCGATTGTTGTGGTCAGTATATGTATCCATTCCAGTTGTAGTAGTAGTGTCATCATGGTAGCTTTGTTGCTGATGTTGTTCTTCCATGACGATGTCATCGTCGTCACTGTCATCATCGACGTCCACATAAAACTTGGCCATGCTGAAAACACGTAGAAGATGGATTGCTAGATTGATGATTGTTTGTTGTCCTTGCCAACGTTGCGAACAAGAGTTTTGGCGACACACAAAGGAACGTTTGCCACGTAGCATTCGAATGAGTCGTATCAAGATCTATATGTGTTAGTGCAACAATCAACGCATGGTGAACGGTTGATTGGGTGTGTTGCTACGAAATTGCATCTCCTCCTCTCCAGCATTACGCACCCATGGACTGAAAGTTGGCGATTTCTGAATCTGTGTCCTCGTAGCTGCAACCTTCTCTTGCTACCCTCCAGGCCTACAGTTTGTTCCGAAGGAAAAGAATCTAGCTAGTGCAGAATGCAGAAAACAGTAAAACTTTCTCGTCATCGTCTTTTGCCTCTTCTCTACTAGTAGCAGGTACCGTTAGTATAGAGGGCAAGCTTGTGTGGTAGTATTGCTACCAATTCTCTCTGAAGATCCTCTTAACCAATGGAGATGGAGTCCGTCATGTTGGTACAGTACTATGGACCATGGTGGTAGTTGGAATAGGTAACAACATCGAGTACCATGTGGACGTTTGCGAGTCACCACAAGAAGCTACGAACTTGGTGGACGACGAACATTATGTGAGTCGAACGAAATACGCTAATTGTTGCAAACTAGCGAGTGGAGGCACACATGATGTCTGTCCATCGTTCTTTGGTTTGGGCATATTCCAAAGCAGAGGAGCGAGCGGAGTACCAAAACTCCCCACACCTCGCCACAAAATAATCGCCTGCAACGGCAGGGAATCGCAAAACGCAATTTGTCCTACCAAATAGGGTTTGTCGGAGAGTTGTATTTTCTTGGACCCATTGTCCACCTCCACTCCGTCACACAAGCTCATCGACTATGGCGACTTTTAGTAGAGGATTGGTCCAGATCCTTTTGGGATTGTGGACTTTGGCGTCTATGCTCGAGGGGTCCGATGCCCTGCCTTGCGCACTTTGCGGGGACACTGTAGCCAATCTACCATCAGCGTTAACCTACGAGGTGACACCAGGAAACACTTGCATCTCCTACTACGTAGCGTTGGCCAACTCCTTCTTGCATGGAACTCAGGAATGGTAAGCACCGAGATTCGTCAGTCTTTGTTGCAAAAAATCATCTAGATTCTCACAAGGCTCCTTGCTATTTTCCTCCTTCCAGCACCGATGCAAAGGCAGAAGCGGAGACACTTTGTTGTGGAGAATCGGCCGTGGCCCCTACTTCAGCACCTGTTTCTTGGACCAATCCATCTGGAAATGAACCAATCTGCCCAATTTGTGGAACACACGAATACCCTGGAATCCCCACTGCCATTCTACAAATGCGATACATTGGAACCTATTCGTGTGGGGAATTATTTTTCAGAGGAGCCGATGGAAAAATCCCAGATTTTATGTGTGGTGTTCTACAGGATTTCGCTCAGCCAATTTGTGGGTGTGGTCAATACAATCCAGAGTGTATTGACGATCCGTCCAAGTGTTATGGAGCCCCCACGGGCACTCCAACGGCTGCGCCGACCGATGGCCCCACTGCATCACCGACCAAAATTCCTACCGTAGCTCCAACGGTATCTCCAACAGTATCTCCTACTGATTATGAAGAGAACCTTTCTCTTACATCAGGTTCTTCGTACTATGACGGAAGAGCATCGACTGCCAAGGGATCTCTAAAGCTTGGTCACCGGGGTGGATCTGGAGGAGGTCGACGTTTGCGGGGTGTATAAACTGTATCGTCCAAGAATGCCAATATTTCAACCACCAGTTTATGTGTTCTTGGAATGTGGAGGGGGCGGTTTCAGTGTTGATTGCTGTTGTTGCAAATGTAGTACAGGTAGAAAGTAGAAAGTATATACTGAAAATAGAAGGCAGGATGGAAGGATGGAATACAGGATTCGACCAATGAATCTAGTCCACTTAGTCATATTTCGGGAGTAGTCATTTCGGAAGATCGCCGTCGTCATCTCATCAAGGAAAGCTGCGTTGACGTTTTCCATCAATCTGAACTTGCCAAGTCCCTGCTACATTCCATTATCACTGCTTTCTGTGTCATTACTGCTACTACAATACGAGATGAAGGTATCCACAAATTCAAGCATGTTAGTTCGAAGTAGTCGGTGGTTTGCTTCTCGCACTACCATCCAGAGTATCGCAGGGCAAAAGCGTCACATTGGCATCCCTACTGTGTTGGAAAAGGGGGCACTTGGAGAGAGAGCTTTCGATATTTACTCGAGGTTACTACGAGAAAGGATTATTTGCGTCCATGGGCCCGTTACAGATGCTGTGGCTTCTGTAGTTACAGCTCAGTTGCTTTTTCTGGAAGCAGAAGCGCCGCAAAAACCTTTGTACATGTACATCAACAGCCCTGGTGGCAGTGTCACGGCTGGAATGGCAATTTACGATACTATGCAGTACATCCAACCGCCAATAAGCACTATTGCCATGGGCCAAGCAGCTAGCATGGCAAGTTTGTTGTTGGCGGGAGGAAGTCCTGGCAAACGCATGGCACTCCCAAATGCAACAATCATGCTCCATCAACCCTCCGGTGGGGCTCAAGGAATGGCGTCCGATATCCAAATCCAGGCAGAGAATATTATCAAAACCCGAGAGCGGTTGAATAAATTGTATCAATCCCATACAGGGCAACCGCTTGAGAGCATCGAACAAGTGATGGATCGAGACACCTTTATGGATGCCGAGCAAGCTCTTGCCTTTGGAGTCATTGATGAGGTTTTGGAGAACCGCGAAGTTTTGAAAGAGCTAGATACAACACAAACCTAAAAAGACGTTGGGATACGGGCTAGTAGGGGCAGCCTTCACCCAGAGATTGCTAGATTGCTAGAGGTATCGTAGCGATTGACTGCGAGAGCTGCCAGTACCAGTACCAGTACCAGTACCAGTACTGTACCAAGGCTCCCATACCTTATCACAGTTGTTGATTCACGAGATTCTTATTGGAATAGAATAGTATCTACCGGTAGTTGTACTAAGTACAAGTACCGGTACTCGTAGGGATAGGTTGTCATTGCCCAAAGAAGGGGTTGTCGCTGGGGTTGACGTCAACCTTCCCATCATCGAAGGGGGAAACCAACTTCCGAGGAGAAACATGAAGTAACCATCATCCTGCATTTATGAAGCAAATTGACCAATCAGCAGTTCATGGGTAGATATGGGTTATGTGCTGCTGCTGCCGTCGCTTGATGTCATGCTTAAATAAAGCTTGACTGTTGTGGCGTACAGTACAATAGTTGTACCGAGAAAGCAACGAGGCCCATTGCTGATGCCTGCATCAAGTTGAGAGCAGCAACGGACGTTGCTATTATTGTGGAAGCATAGGCAAAATTATCATCGACTTCGCCCCTTCCGGCACTTCGAAGTCAAAAATGCCGTGTATACCACGGCAGTGTTAGTCGTTTCTTGTACAAAAAATTAACCCAATGTCGTAAACCTTATATGATTCCTCTCTAACCCAAAACTCCGGAATTTCCCGTCGGCCGATTTTTTCCGGAAGCACCGGTCCGTGATTTTTTCGAAGAAAAATCTGTTGGCAAGGTTGTTCACAATATTCCAACTCACAACCAACGTGAGGATACATTCAAAGGAGACTCTTTTCAAGAAACAACTCTATTCACAATGACTGACGCCGAGATTGATACCGGAGCTCCTGTAAGTACATTCCTTGGTGACACATTGTGTATGACGAAAAGAATGACACAAACAACGAATTGATGTTGTGAAACAGAATTTGTGATGACCACCTACGACCAACTAAACTAATCCTTTGAATTTCCCCAATTAAAAATACAGACCGAATGGAAGAAGTATGAGTCCTACCAATTGACTGTCGACCCTGACCAAG